>CM032623.1:25401971-25650048 GCA_019097785.1 Fraxinus excelsior
GTAGGGTTCATTTGGGTGGAGGAGGCTGACATTGTGGTGATGGAGCGTTTTGTATGTAGGGTTCTAGTCTGGGGTTATATATAGGTTCGTGGGGTAAGGTGAGGAGGGAGTGGCGTCTGTGTGGGGGAGTGATGAACCAAATCGTGACGAGTGCGAGGGGTAGGGGTAGGGGTAGGCGTTGGCGTAGGGTTGGGAGAGGAGAAGAGAGGAGAAAAGAAGAAGATGATTTTTCTTTTCTAATTTTATTTTATTTGGAGTTTATTTGTACTTTTTTTTTAAAAAAAATGAAAGTATAATTACAATTTATTCTTAATTTTCTTTTATTTATTTTTATTTAAATAGAATGATATATTTATCATTTTACAAATTTTAATTAAGAAATCGAATAAAAATTTATGAAAATGACGTTTTTCACAATAAAACTTGGAAATATGAGCACAAATGTTAAAAATTGAAACTATGTATGTTTTGTACGTTAAAGGTCATATATAAAGACGTTTGGTGCTAATAAGTCATGAAAAAAAATACTCCATCGCCATGTTAGCGACGGAAACTTTGTTCTCCTACCCTATGAAGACAAGAGAACCCTCATAGGCCAAATAATGATTTATTAGTAGACTATAAAGGCCAACTCATCATCAATATAATAATAATAATAACAACAAGAAGAAGGAGAAGAAGAAGAATTCATAAATATATTTGATAAATTTAATATTTCTACTTAAATTTCAGCATTTTTTATTTATTATTTCATTTTTTTTTTAACAATAAATTTCATAACTCGTGATTTGATATTTTACAAAATTATTTTATACATATTTCACGATCAGGTCTTCATAACTACCGTCAACTGCCACAACCATCATTGTCATCATTGTAACACAATGTGTTGCACACATTTTGCCATTGTCAACCCAGCCATGGGCATCATCAGCATCACCATTGTCACCGCTGTGATGTCATACCATCATCACTGACGATCACATCACTTGTAATATTTATTGTTACATCATCCCTATCACCATCATTTGTAAATTGTAATATGTATTGTTGCACTACCACCACCTTTGCCACTGTTGTTGCTGCTGCCATGAAATTTTTTTCTATTCTTTGACTGTCAAAATTATTAAAAAAAAAAAAAACAATATTTAAACTACTTTGTTGACCACAATATTGTAGCTTATGAAGATGATTTACTCTTTATCAAAGATATCTCCTATCAAATGCAACTGTAAGATCCACAAAACCAAAGTATGTTGCTCAGTTGGTCCCATTCACTGGGTTATTAGTGGAAAGAAAAATAGTAATACAGATTTAAGAAGACCACCTTACACTTTTTTAAGTAATTACTTATAACTCCAAAACTTCAAAATCAAATTGCTGTTAATAAGAGTCATAGCTTCAATAATTATATTGTTTATCATATTGAATTGAAGGTCTAGTGCTTCTATTCGGCTAGAGATCCAACTGACTCACTTGTTGCTTACTTGATTTTTTTTTTAATTTCCTTATACGTTCCCAATATTAATTTTCTATGACAAATGTGAAGTACATGTTCGTCATATGTTTGTCCTCAAATAAAATTATAACTTAAATAACAACAAACACACAACCATGTAAAAATATTTGATTAGACAATCTAGTTTTATATCTTAATATTTGAAATTATAGTACTAAATCTACAAACTGTTTCAAGGTCACAATTCCAAACTAATATCCAATCTTCCAATGCAAAACTGACGTGCGTATGTGAAGAACTAAGCAGACATCATGATATTACAAGTTGCTTCAGTTCCTGATCCTCTGTGGTCAAATATATCATTTGACCTCTCATATGATTCACACTCCCAAACTTGTTCTTTTTTCACTCTTTTTCCAGTGTGTAATCTAAGATTGAATTTTTCATTACTATTGTCACCATTTCTAGTTCAGGTGGACTTTACGAATTGCAAGTCAACACATCAATAAACAAAGATTCTTCAATTCTTTGATTACTTCACATCCAAGACTTAGTTAGGATAATTATTCATCATCAAAAGTCAAATTCTTTCAAACAAGTGTTTGGACCTTAACCAAGACATTTAATACTCTCTTTTTTTCATACACTTGCTTTTTTCTGATTTTCAAATGTATTTTTTTTTTTCTTTTTTTGTATCCTCTCACTTAAACTTTCTAAATGACTCATGTAACAGACTTTATGACTTAAGGGTATCAGGTTTTAAACACCCTTACAAGCTTAATAACCCAAATCAAAAATGTTTCGAAAAGAATTTTCACATTTAAAAATTTATGCCTTGACCAGTGTATTGCCCTTTATCAAATACCTATTCAAGTAAACCGACATCCAACTTAAGATTTTCGTCAAATTTTATCCCGTTAATTTAAGACAATTCACACAAAAGTTTTCACACATGAAATCCTTGTCCACATCTGTATCTTCCTACAACAGCAAAATAACTCACGAACTGCTAAATTTGGTCTAAGATTAGTAATTTAGTATGATTTTGGTAAAGCAACTATGTTCAATCTATCAACATATCCAACATATGAATCAATTCATAACATCATGCTATCCAACTTAATTCTAGTGTACGTATAATATCAAGTTCTCCAAGGTTAAGTCTCAATCAGTCTAGTATGTAACATATCTGCAGTTCATAAATTAATACAAAATCTCAAATTTAATTATCAATTTTTATTTTTATTTTTATTTTCTATTATATACTCAAGCAATAACGAAAAATAAATACATAAACACTCAAAACACACGAAAAGTAAAAAAAAAAACTCAAAGTTTTTTTCACCCACAAACTTAAAACCGACATTGTCATCAATGTCATAAAATATAAATAAGAATATAAGGGGACTGGGAAGAAAAGGAAGAAGATACTCCCCAAATTTTTTTTATTGTTGAAGGCACGAGACATAGTGTGACGGCTAGACAATCTTTTCTATTATGTTTTTCCCTTGGTATATGTTGGTTTGAATATTCTGCGACGTCATGTTCATGCACATATCGGTCAAATCAAACAATAAAGATCAAATAACCTAGAACATGTGTTACTTAGCCCAAACAATTGAAACAACCAACAATAAATTCAAGGGTCTAAAGGAAAACATGATAGGATGATGATACCCTATAAATTGAAACATGTATATAACTAATGCAACATATTAATTAAGAATAAAACTACATGCAATGAAATACGAAAAATAAAATAAATAAAAGAATTAGAAAATTGAGTTGTCTCCCAATAAGCGCTGAATTTATAGTCTTTAGCTAGACTGTATGGAGGGAAGGATCATGGTGGTTCACGTTGGAGTCTTGTAACCTTACACTCCTTGCAATTTCCAACTTTACATTCTCTTTTTGCCCTCAAGACTTTGAATACGTTGTTCTCCTTTCGACTAAAGCTTCCTAAGAGTTTAGGCTCGGTCTCCCCCGAGTCTTGTTGCACATCTTCAACAATATATTTGCACTCCTCCTTAGATTTTTACTAAGCTCTTCATGTAATGTATTCTCGATATTGGTGTAAATCTTGAACTTCTCTTGCTTATCATCAACTCTCAATGTCAGTTCGCCACTTTCAAAGTCCATGATAGCCCTACTTGTTGATAGGAATGATCTATCCAAGATAAGTAATGATGCTTCTCATTGCTCCTCTATATCCAAGACAACGAAATCAATAGGGAATATGAATTTGCCCACTTTAATGAGCACATTTTCAACCACTTCTCGTCGGTATTTGATTGATCTGTCTGCCAGTTGAAGGGAGATGGATGTATCCTTCAGTTCTTCCAAACCTAAATTCCTATAGATAGAAAAAGACATTAGGTTTATACTTGCTCTTGAATCACACAAACAATTAAATTAGAATCACTTCTTATTGAACAAGGGATTTTGAGACTCTCTGGATCTTGTAGTTCAGGAGGTAATTTGTTCTACAAGATGGCGCTACACTCCTCATTTAACTTGATGGCCTCGAAATATGTAAGCTTTCTCTTTTTTGATAGGACCTCCTTCAGAAACTTTGCGTAGTTTGGTATTTGAGATATAGCTTCAATCAGTGAGATATTGACATGAAGTTTCCTGAAGATATCCAAAAACTTTGCAAACTATTCTTCCACCTTCCTCTTTTGCAGTATTTGGAGAAATGGGATAGGAGGTATATAGGGTTTAATCGAAGTGGTTGCCTTAACCTATGGATCCTCTGATACTCTTTCTTGTTCCTCATTCTGATCAAACTCTTCCATTTTTTCCTCAACCGTGGTAGGTACTTTCTCTTGTGTAGCAGCTGGTCTCTTTACATTTATTTCGGGTAGCTGTATCCCACTACGAATAGTGATGGCCTCAATTTGCTCTTCCTTCACAACATTCACTGCCATTACTTTCTATTTGAGATTTGTCTTAGTATCACTAAGTAGTGCTCCTTGTGGTCTCTCTGAAAGTACTTTCGCTATTTGTTACATATGATTCTCCAAGTTCTTAATGGCATCTCCATGAACTTGCAAGGTTTTGTCTATTCTTTGCATGTGTTGCGTAGATATCTCAGCCAATTTAGTCAGAAGGTTTTTCGATGAAGACTTCTTCTCACATTTCTGGAAACCTGATAGTGCAGTCTGAACCTCCTGATTATTGTTCCATGCGAAGTTGGGATGATTTCTCTACCCTGGATTATATGTATTTGAGTAGGGATTATTTTGTTGCCTCTAGAAGTTTTGTGTGTAGTTAACATCTTCCATTGATTGGACAAAAGGACTACCCACAGTACAATCTACGCTCTCATGGTTCCCTCTACAATTGTTGCATTTCGGTCCCACTGCCTGAGTTACATTCAGTAGTTCCACTTTCTGAGCTAGAGTTGCCAGTAGCGCTGAGATTGCTGTTAATTGATCCACCTCATGTATCCCAACTGTTTTCTGCACACCTTTTCTCTCTGTTGCCCACAGTGCACCGACGAATGCCAAGTCCTCCATGTTTTGATAGACTTGATCCGATGTTTTCTTCGTAATTCATCCATCACAAGTGGAGTCAACATTGGCCTTGCTTAAAATTATCTATAATTGTGCAAAATTATCTATAATTGCAAAATTAAAACTCTGAATTTCCTCGTAAGTGTGCAAAATTATCTATAATTGCACGAGGTTACATGTCACTTAAAATATAGATCCTCTCAACGCACTCTGAAGAGTTTCCATGTGGCAAAGTTCCCTTGTGAAACAACAAAATTATCTATGGTCTTAGGGGCGGACCCATATGTGGTCATGTGACCCCACAAAAAAAAAATTGAGTTTTTTTTTTTTTTCGAAATCTTATTTTTGACCCCACAAGAAAATTGGTCTCGATCCGCCCCTGTATGGTCTCACAGGTTTTTAAGTTACGTAGAACATGAAAATTAATTTCACCACTACACTTAGAAGTTGGCACGTGGCAAATTTCCCTTGTAAAAACTATCTATGACCGCACAAGATTTGTGCCGCAGGTAATAAAAGCAACATGCTTATTGTGTGAGTAGTAACAGAACCAAAGGCACTAACAAACATGCTCATTTCATGAAGTTAAGAGATATTTTGGGTAAGAAAAACGTGGGACCTGGAAAAAAAAGTCCTCCATATGCTATTCATAAAGCACGATTTTATCGCATGTCATCTCTATCACTAGTTTCATCATTTCTTGTGTGATGCATACGTCATTAAATGGCAATATCATGTAAAATCTAAATATACGTAGCTTTTAATGTACACTCAATTTATTCTTATTTTAGAATTTTATATACGAATATTGAATATATTATCTTTTATCTTTAAATCTTCAATCCACAACTCTGTAGGAGTGATATTAATCATCATGCATTTCTTCAGTTTACCAATATTATTTTAGCATTTTGGGTCAAAAATCGAAGTTCAATGGTACACATTATAGTTGGTATTATAAATCAATATTCTTAAGGGATAATTGTAGCGGTGGTACCAAACCTTTCATTTAGTAGCAGATTTTGCTCAAACATTTAAGGAGTGTTTGACACCCATTTTAATATTATTTTATTTGAAGAATGTATACTGTATAGTGAAAAAGTGATGAAAGTTTTTAGATTTGTGTGTAATATTATTTTATTTGGAGAATGTGTGGTTGAAATGAAGAATGAGAAAAAAAAAAAGAAATAGAATAGATGCCAAACATGACACACACGGTACCAAACCTTTCATTTTTGCCAACAACGATACCAAACATTTCAAAATATCTGCAATTGAAGTCCAAATTGATTGTTTCTGTTAGTTTGACCATTAGTGGACCAAATAATTGACTTTGACAATAATGTTGACTGATTTTAAAATGTTAAAATGGTAATTTTACATTTTTTAATAATAAAATAACTAAAATCAAATAATTAAAATTAAAAATTCATTACAACCCCAACCCCAACCCCAAATAATTAAAATTAAAAACTCATTGTAAATAAAGATGATATTTTGGGCTAAATGCACATATAGAGTTCCTTTGAGCCACTGTCATTGCAGCAAGGAGCACATTCGGTTCTAAGGACTCCATTCCCAAGCTTGTTGAAGCGTTCTCAAAGTTCCAAATCCAGATTTGGGGTTGGAGTTGGGGGTGGGTGGAGAAAAAGAAGGTGGAAAGAATATTTAATTTTAATTATTTTATTTTGGTTATTTTATTATTAAAATGTAAAATTATCATTTTAACCTTTTAAAATCAGTCAACATTATTGTCAAAATCAATTATTTGGTCAAATAAAGGTCAAAATAACATAAAATCATCCATTTGGACTTCAGTTTCGGACATTTTGAAAATTTTGGTACCGTTGATGGCAAAAATGAAAGGTTTGATAATGTGAGTGACACAAATTAAAGGTTTGAATAAAGTTTGTTATTAAATGAAATGTTTGATACCGTTGCTAAATTATTCATATTGAATTACCATTTATTAATTACCCATTATTGAGGAATTATACACACGTGGCGACAATGTATTGTGTTATAGTGGCCCTTTTTCTTGGTCTTCCATCTTATTTTGTTGGGTGGCTCTCGTTGAAAGGGAATAAGATATGGTGATATAATATATTATAGCACCATTAAGTTGGACTATACTTACCTCAATTGGTCCATGAGCCAAGAAAATGGTGTGTAATGAATTATAGTACCATTAAGTTGGACTAAAAGGTGTCTAAATTGGTCAACGACGAGTTAGGGAAATTCAAGAAAATAGAAAAAGTGGGTAGTTGTCTTACTGGAAGGTTCCTTCACACGATGACATTTACCATATATTTAATGATATCTTTCGCTTTTTTTACATTTGGGGCGTTCTTGTTGGTGGTTTACCAACTATGGTTAGGTCACCTCTCTTGTAAAGTAACCCCCCACCCCACCCACCACGCCCCCACAAAATAATTATTTAATCTTAAATTTTCAATAAATACATATGGGTATGACTGACGAGCACCAAACCTAGTATTCTAAACTTGTCATATTAATTCATTGATAAATGACAAATTTAATTCAAATGTTGAGATATATCAAAACTTTGTCTCTTGTATAGAAATGCAAATAATTTTAAATTCGTATAATACCTTTCAACCACTTTTGTGAATCCCTCATCAAGTGGTACATCGTAAAGAGTTATTATGCTTCGGACAATCTTGGTTATACTTTTTGTTTCGAGAAAAAAGAAAAGGTTAACAAGTGCAATGACTATATGATATTGTTGTGACTCGAACATGTGACTTACTTAACGGAAAGTGTGCTTCCAACATTTTTATATGGAAGTCGTGTTTCTGAAATAACACTTCTCTAAGTTTAAGTCTTTGGCTGAATTGTTGACACTTGACATTCTGATTACCGTTGGATCAAGTTCTAGGGGCTTCTGATTTATATCTTCTCAATGACGCTTTGTTTGGCTCATCCTGTGCTTTTAGTTTCGTTTGTTCTTCTGCCTTCTAGAGAAAACACTTCATTCTTCGATTAGAGTTTTCGCATTCTTGAGTGATTAGAGTATGTAAATGTTAGAATCTGTTAGATATACTTCTAATTGTGAAAGAGTGATACTTTTTTGAGTGATTATGTAATGAATCTATGTGATTCGTGTAATCCGTGAGGTTGGCGACAGAACCGAGTGATTGGTCTTGATTCGTGGCTAGAGGGTGCGTTCGATCCAAAGCTATTTGTAAATATAAGTCTATATGGCTTCAATCTTGTATTCTTGAACTGATTGTAATTTTTGGTTGCCATAGTTTTGACTATTAGTGCAACCGAGTGAATATCCATTATTTGGATGCTCAACAGGGAATGAGGCGTTAGATCCGGTCGTCGAACCTCCGAGGCTTAGGTCGAAACAATTCTCTGCATTCAATCTTTTATTTACTGCAAGTTTAATTTCTGATCTATTGACGATTTGTGAAATCTTGTTTTAATATCGTGTATTATGGGCCTTTTCAGATATTTATATAAATCTCATTATTGCGATATTTCCTATTGTTTATTTGTCTGTATTAATGTTGTTATTGGTTATAAAGGAAGCCCTCTCTATCGTGGTACATGTCTTGTTGGATTAAATTCAACGCAAAAACTAGAAAAAGAAAACATTAAAGTCACCTCAAGAAATCTGTTTGATGCCTTTAAAACTTTTAAAGCTTTTGTAGGGTGTGAAAATGAAAGCCGTAAATATGTTAAAGATCCAGAGCATAAATACAGACATGACAAAAGTGGCGTAAATTATTTATCAGAGCGTTGTACTGATATTTAGTCTCTGTTTGATAGTCATTATTTTGAAAAAAGAAATTTTTTTGAGTTTACGTGTAAAATATTTTATTGTGTAAGTATGTTATTGAAAATGAGTATGAAAATTAAAAAAAATTGTTTTTAGAGGGAAACAAATTGGGTTTAATATATAAAATAAATAAAAAAAAGTGATAAATAAGCAAATATCACTTGCTAATCTCACTATATAAGATAATTTGAGTATTTGGCAAACATATATTATTGACGAAAAAGGTTGATTAATGTACATTAATTGACAAAAACCTGTATCGTTTCTATTGCGCTTAGATTGCAATATGCTACGCGCGTTTTCGGACCCCCACCCCCCACCAATGAGCAATCTCATTATGCAATTATTTACTTATTTCTTGGAAAAACTAAAGTGATCTAATGTAATTCAAACAGAAATTTAAAAGGGATTAGAATTAGGGTTTAGGAGAGGGGGGAATGAAGTAACTGGTATTTTTTTTCCTTCCTGACACACTGCAGCATATAGATACATGAAGAACAGGAATTGATCTTCTTCTTCTGCTTATCCGTAATTAATTCATCCATGGAACCTGCTCTTGTATAAAGTATTGAATAATTAAGGTAATTACAATTTGATTAAAGGAAAACCGTAGTAAAATGGTCTATTGGTCTGGATGCTGGCTGGGGCTGTGTCTGAGCGCTGTAGTTGGTTGCGGACGAGGAAGAGGTGGCGGCCGGCAAATTTCCGCATTTCTGACACCGGCTGACGGCCAAAATCTGGCGGCAAGAGGGGCAGGAGGAGTGGGAACCGAGCCAAGTGTCGACGCATCCGACATGGAAGCCATGGCCGCACTGTGGAAGCACGCGGACCTCTTCTCCAGCGGCGAACTCCGCCAGGCAAATGGCGCAGTCAGAGAACTTCTTGGCTTCCTCATCCTCGCCGTAGATTAGCTTCGGTATGGACTTCAGGACCTTCTTTTTGAGTCCTTTGTTGGCAGGCGTGGATGCGGCTGGCAGGGCGGCGGCGGCTCTGCTAGTGATGCGTCGGATCCAGTCGCAGCGGACCACGATGGCAAGGCCAAGAACGCAGATTACTGCGCAGAGCAGAGCCGCAAGTATGATTATGTAGTCTGAGTTGAGGGACTCAATTGGTGGAGGTGACTCCTTGGACAGAAGCGCTTGCGGCGGCGGCGACGCATTTACGCCGCCGAGGAAACGAGAACGGAGAGGCATGAATGGAATAAGAGGATTCGTCCTTTTTTTTTTTTTCCTACTGTGTATAAAGCCTGCAAATTTCTAGTTTTAATGATGTATAAACGAGGAAAAGGACAAATGCAAGATCGATAATGACACTACATACCCACGTACTTCCAAAATTTACAAACTTATCCTTTTAAAGTTTTTTTTTCCTCCCTATGAAAGGAGTTTTATGAGCAAGTCTTCATAGATATTTTTTTTAAAAAAATAATTTCTACAAGATCACTCTATTAAAATAAGGTTTTTTTCCTTAGGAAAAGTGAGTTTTAAAATAATATTCTTTGAAGGACACATTGTTAAAAAGTAAGAAAAAAATTTAAATTAAGTGTAAAAATTTTATTTTGAGAAAATGTGATTGAAAATGAATTTAAGAAAAAAAAATTAATTTAATAATTGTCAAACCGATGATTAGTAGATAAGACTTTATAGGTGCGGTCAGTATCAAATGTCATATCGATAGCACGGTCATGTTGTTGTCAATTATTAAATTTATAATAGTATGTTGGCTTGTGGTTAGTTTGAATTGATTAATGTAGTCGCTTGCACGCTCTCGTTTAGTGGTGGAAATGGACCATACTCGGGCAAGCTCACGAGCCGAGCTCGCGGCTCGTCAATCACGAGCTGAGCGGGTGCTCGGCTCGTGCTCGAGCTCTCCCAAGACGAGCCGAGCGGCTCAGCTCGTGGCTCGTTTATTTATTTATGTAACATTATAACTATTAAATTACTAAACTTAAAATATATATATATATATATATACACACACACACAAACATTATCTAAATATTTTTTCAAATATACATTTTTCAAAACAATTTTAACTTTTAAAATAATAAGAACAAAATTTTATTTGTTGAGAAATGAGAACCTAAAGAAAAATATATATAAACATGTTTTGTAAACAATTTTTTAAATATATTTTTTTTCAAAACATTTTTATTTTTTACAATTAAAAAAAAAAGATAAACACTCCTCATTTATCATGACTTGGGATCGGCTACTTCAATTTCGAGTAGGCGGAGTTAAAAATTATACACGAACAACTTGTTACGTGTACAATTTTTTTAAAAAAATTATAAAGGTATGAAAATAAAAAATTGTGACGAAAGTGGTGAAATTAAATATCACTCACTTGATTACATGCAATTTCGACATATTTATCTTGAATTCGATAATTAGCGTCTTCCCAGTCCTTCATGCACATTAACACTTCCAAAATATTTTCATTTAGTCAACTCATGACCTCAGAGAGAACTCTCTTCCCTGCACTAAAAGCAGATTCCGAAGCTGCGGTGCTACGTTTATTTATTTATGTAACATTATAACTATTAAATTACTAAACTTAAAATATATATATATATATATATATATATATATATATATATATATATATATATATTAAATCACTAAACTTAAAAATATATATATACACAAACATTATCTAATTTTTTTTAAAAATATACATTTTTCAAAACAATTTTAATTTTTAAAATAATAAGAATTTTATTTATTGAGAAATAAGAACCTAAAGAAAAATATATATAAACACATTTTGTAAATAATTTTTTAAATATACATTTTTCAAAACATTTTGATTTTTTACAATTAAAAAAAAAAAAAAGATAAACCCTCCTTTATCCGGGCATGGGACCGGCTACTTCAATTTCGAATAGACGGAGTTAAAAATTGTACACGAACAACTTGTTACGTGTACAATTTTTTTAAAAAAATTATAAAGGTATGAAAATTAAATTTTGTGATGAGTACGGTGAAATTAAATATCACTTACTTGGTTACATACAATTTCGATATATTTATCTTGAATTCGATAATTAGCGTCTTCCCAGTCCTTCATGCACATTAACACTTCCAAAATATTTTCATTTAGTCAACTCATGACCTCAGAGAGAACTCTCTTCCCTGCACTAAAAGCAGATTCCGAAGCTGCGGTGCTAACCGGAGGTGTTAGTGGATATTTTGCCATTGCAGAAACTATTGACAATCGGCATTCGTTATTTCACCAGAATTCAATGACATATTCTGAACTTTTACTAATTTTTTGTTAGTAGGCAAATATTGACTAAATTAATCAATTAATTCATATGGCAACGCATTAGGATTTTGACTACGACTAAAAGTTTGAGTACATGTAGTGGAAGCCAAACTACTACTACTACTACTAGAGGAACCACATGCATATGCAATTGCATCAAATCTATACGAGTGCATACTTTCAAATAAATTCAGAATTTCAGCGGCGTCATCTGTTATATTAGTCGGAGGAGTGTGTGCAGGTACACGATTAATATGTACACCCTCGTGAAGCATACAATTCATACATTTCACGGAACGTCGTTTCCAAATTTCTATAAGTAACAAGTGCATTAAAAGTTAAAGCATTTGACATTTGATCAATTATAAATTTAGTACCCGATAAATTATATCGGGGGTCCGTGACACGTGTTAAAGGAAATAACATAGGTAATTCTTCCCAATATTTTTTAAATTTCAATTCCATGAAATATATAACAGCATGAAAATCGAGGTCATTTTGAAATCTAGCAAAAGTTCTAGCAGTTATATAAAGATGTTCAAGAACCATAAACTAGTGAGATAATAAATACCAGACAATATATTTGGAGACTGATAAAAACTTGTCAAAAATTTTTTATTTTAAAAACTATATTCCAATCGGATTCACTCAAGATATTATTGTTTTCGTCTCTAACATGCCTATTATTATAAAATTCAATAATATACGTTTTATAACCTTCACATGATTTTAGTAATAAGTACGTGAAGTTCCATCTATAGTCTACGTCAGTAATAAAGGTTTTCGTATCCGTCATCCCAGATTCTGCACAAAAATCCTCAAATCCTTATTTTCTATTAGGTGTACACGTAATATATATAAGTACATTCCTAATTTGGTTAATTTCATCATTAACATGTTTTAAACCGTTTTGTACTATTAAATTTAAAATATGGCATATACATCGAATATGAAATAAATAGCCACCGAAATCAGGATTAAGAACTCTATGCAATTTATCGATAACAACTTTATTTACAGTAGCGTTGTCGAACGTAAAAGAACGAATTTTACTTTCACATTTTTATTCTCGAATCATTAACATAATAACATTAAATATAGTTTGAGTATTGTGCGGATACTCAACAATTTTAAAAGCAATAATTTTTTTATGCATTACCCAAAGTGGGTCTATATAGTGTACAGTTGCAGCCATATAACCCTTCTTATTAATCACTTTTCACATATCTGAAGTTAAAAATATCACATCCCATATTTTTCCAAATCCGAAATCAATAGTTGCTTTGCATAAAGAAAATATTCAGCTGTATCAAAACGAAGAGTATTTCGACTTACCCCTTGGTACCTCGGTTGAAGATATCTTCTGACGTAGTTAATGAAATGTTGGCTGTCCGTTATTGCTAGTGGCAACTCCGTCGCGACAATGAACTTCACCGTTCCCGTTCGAACTTTCTCCTCCGAAAACATCCATGTGGAAAGTGGCGTAGTAGCAGCACCGACTTCTAGAGTACCAAATTGTAGTTGCGTTTGACCAACTGGAAGAAGATCATGTTTGGCCAAACATGATTTGTAGTGACGATTGAGGTAGGTGGTTCCAATACCTTTTTGCCATGCCGGTCGTAATCAATAGTATTTTACATACTGCTTTGGTTTCTTGAAGTACATCGACCACACGACCAGTGGAAACCAATTTGAAATGGTCCCAACGACCAGATATTCTTCCCCTTTTTCTTTCTACTTACATCGGGAATATTTAATGTAGGTTCTTCATCTTATTCCAAATCAATTGGAACACTAGTTACAACATCAACGTCATCTAAATCAATTAGATGACTATCATGAACGTCGAAATTTTCAATATTTTCGGGGATTGGTAATTCATTGAGACCGGAGAACTCATTCCCAAATTGATTTGTAGCAGGTGTTTGTGTTTCTTTCTCCATACCGAACAAGTTTTCAACAAATGATCGCGAATCCATTTGTTATGAATAATAGAAATTGAATTTAGAAATGTAGAATTGAGAAGTGAATGAAGATTATGTAATAGTTGTCGAACGTAATTGTAAAATAGTAAGAAATAATATATAAAAAAAGTAAAAGACGATGGTCACTGAACTTTTTACTTTTTATTTTTTTTTAAATAATAAACGAGCCACGAGCCGAGTGGCTTGTTAAAAAAGAGTCCACGAGCCGGCTCGTGGGCTCGTCTTCGTGGGCTGCTCGACGAGCAGCTCGTTACTGTTATGAGCCGCCCTGATCGGCTCGCGCTTGAACTCATTTTTTGACGAGCCCAAGCGGTTCGTGGGCATGAATAGTACGAGCCGAGCCGCTCGACCCAATTGTCACCTCTACTCTCGTTGAACTTTTCTTGTCACTTGCGCACATTGTATAATACTACTTTCACAAAAAGTTTCCTAAAAAAGGTGAGAAAAGTTAAAGATTAGGAGTGAGAAAATGAAATTATAAATAATCAAAAAATAAGGGCAATATAAATATTTCAATAAAACTCTCGTAATACTAAATATAGTTATATAGTTTGAAATATGTTGGTAGATGAAGGGCAAATATAGCATTACAACTTTTTAATTGTACTAGTTTTTGTATGTGCATTTCACATTTTATGAATACATTAAAAATTTATAATTTGTGTCTTCTTTCTAATAAAAGTTAGTAAATATATTCAACTCAAATTATCTTATTATATTTTAGATTATAAATTATTGACAATTTCAATAATTTATTGAAGGTATTTGATATTATTCTTATAAGAGCTCTTTATCACCATCAACAAACAAGTATGAACTTAAAAAGATTAGAATGGGGATTATTTGGGGTCATGGAATTATTAAAAATTTTAAGACATCAAAAGTGTGTCGAACAATAATGAGAAAAGTTGTTACTTGTCATCATTAGTTAATTTGTAACAACTTTTCACATTATCGACTTTTGAGCACGAAGAAGACTTGTTTCTTTAAGTTCGATGAATATACATAGGCTCATTCTTTACAATTTTATCTTTAATCCATATGTTTACCATCGAAATTTCATGATATTAGATTTATTACATCATCACACCAATGCCGCATTTGACTCGGGCCTCCAATAAACAAAAGTCAATAGAACTTTTCCTTTTCAACCTTTAATCTCTCATTATCCTTCTGTATTTATCGTATCAACGATTTCTTGATATACCTCGAATTTAATTCGTAACTTCTAAGTTCAATAAAATTCAAGCCTTCTCGTTTCAATTTTTATGTACAGATCAACGATGTATTACTCGTAGTAGCTGTCTAACTATGCCCCATGTTTGAGCCACATTATTTTTCTCATTCTCCTTCTCATTATTCTACTCATTTTTAATCACACATTCTTCAATAAATAATATTTTTCATTTCCAATCATATATTTCTCATCACATCAATAGTAAAAATGTATTCTTACTCCCAAAATGTGCCGCCAAACAAGTTCTAAACCATAATCAATCCAATATTTTAATCAACGGCGGAGTCAAAAATTGAATCTAAGGTTCTTAGTCTTTACTCATTATAGCACTTATATTTTTAAAAATTTTTTATGTCATTTTTATTGTTTAACTTTTCATTAGTTAACACATTTTGTATTTGATAAGAGTTTTATGTTCAGAGGTTCGTTAAAATGGCTTAAAACAACTTATTCTCCCACCATTTTTACAAAAAAAAAAAAAAAAAAAAAAAAAGCGAAAAAAATATTTTTCTTTCATTTCAATGTATGAAAACAAAATATTTTGATATAAATTATTATCAAGGACGATGCTTGCTAGTAATGGAAGGTTGAAGAAGGGAATTTGACGAAAAAATGTTAAGGAAATAATTCGTACAATGAGCAAAGATTGAGGAGTTTAAATGTAATTAAAATGTGGTGTATCGAATAAAAATTGTGATGACAATATAACTACCATATGCTAATTATCCATAAAAAAAAAATGTCACTAGCCGGGAAGAGCGGGGAATGGCGAGGGTTCACTACTGATTTGAAATTGAATGGTGGTTAAGTGGGTGGGGCCCATGGGCACTTATCTGAGCTAAACTAGAAATTGCACCGAGATTTCAACTTTTAAGTAAAAATAATTCAAATAATGTATGAAAAAAATTGTTTGGTAATGAACAAATGTGAAGTTCAGTTTAAGTTATTTCTTGATATAATAAATAGATAAATAATTAGTTTTTAGTAAATTGAAGTGCAAATACTCGTAGAACGAATAAAGTAGTCGTTAGTAAATTGAAGTGTTTATACACGAGTAGAACAAATAAAACGTAAAATAATTTACATTATGAGCATGTCTGGGAGAGCTTTTTGTTCAATGCCAATTGGTTAATGGACCGTTGCTCACTGCAAGATGGGTCTCAGTGTACCAGCAAAAATTGACTTCCTACAAATGAAATGTCGAAAATGCCTTTCCATAATGCAAAATGATTTAAATGTAGAGGACAAAAAGGTCATTTTGCCATAAAATGATTCAAAATGCTCACTGCCATGTCAGAATTCCTGCAAAATTTGTCTAAAGCAACGGTCCAAATTTGGCTTTTAATCCCGCCCAGACACGGCCTATATTCTACACACTTTGCGCAATTGGTCACGGGCCTGTTAACAAGTCTCTATTCGCAGATTGATTACTATCACGATTTTCTCTAGGAATGTCTACAGTGGCAGTGATGTTGGCCGTCGTTCTAGAAGAAAGTGCTTCTGCATCTATCATCTCAATACTTGATCGAGCGTCGTCCCCACCATTGGGATGAAAATAAGACTGAACTGAATCTCTTGGGCTCCCTCCTATTGTTTGGGTTGGAGGACGCTCTTTGTTCTTCTTAGCATGCTTATGCCAGCTCATTAATGCCTTGGAAGTATGTTCATCAAAAATAGTCTTTTTCATGTTTGATCCCATCTGAAAATACACCACAGGAACGAAAAATTGAGAACACGATTCTTTCAACTGACTCGAGTAAAAGTAATTGCTCTCGAACAAAAACTAGAAATAAGGATGGATCGTCGAGGAGAATTACCTGTGTCACGAGTGCATAAAGTGGAAGCGTAATATAACTGCATAAAAACTGTACTCCTAGCCTGCAAATTTAAAAGGAAACTGAGCTTATTCCAATACATTCATATCCTTTACCAAAATTTATGATACAAATTCAAGAATCCTGTTATTTTGAAAAAAAATAATCTTTTCACATAAAATCTCCACTATTTTTCTTCTTTCAACAGGTGAACAACCTTCAGAATATGGACTAACGAGAAAACAGCTCAATAATTACCCGAGACCAACTCTGAGCATGGCCAAAAATATGCTGTCGTGGAAGCAAGAATACAGCCCGAATTCATACTGCAATACAAAAAAGTATTTCATTCATCGAGTACAGAGTACTTTATGCTTAGTAGATGTAAAGGAATGCAGGGAAAAGAGATTCCTTACCGATATCCAGATGAAATATGTTATATCGAATGCATTCTGGACAAAGATAAGACGGGAAGAAAAAAAGGTGATCAGAAAATTTGCACCCGAAAAGTGGCACTACAAATATAAATGCAATTTATAGTTGAAAGTATTATCATATTGAAATAATACAAGAAATATTTTGATAGGATGTGCATGAAACATTTTTTTTTTATGTCTGGTAAGGTTGATTTGACATTACAAAACACCATTAGGAAGAAAAAGAAGCTAAATTTTGTAGCATTGTATAGTCCAAGTCAGTCCTACGTAGTTGAATGCCCTTGGAACACATAGTGCCAAACAGTAAACATATCCATCATTTGCAGAAAATAGAGAATCCTGCAATGTACAGAAAAGGAAAACAGAATGAAAAGGTAGCGACTCAACCTGAAAGAGTGTGAAATGGATAAGATGAAGAACTAATTTAGGCCAGCTAAACCAAAAATGACTGTCGGAGACTTGGACAAGAGGTATGCCTTGAACAACAGCATGTCTTTCTTGGATTTCAACAGCCATTTGAGTTATGATTGCTTGCAGCTTTGAACCAACTGCTAACATTATCTTTAACCAACCCAGTAGTTAGCTTTTAAATCTAGTCGAAACTAATAGAAAGGTCGGAAATAATATTATAACAAGAAAAGCCTACTATTAGGGGCATTATTGACAGCCAAAACATAGTTTGCCATCCTGAAACATTGAGAAGCAGATAGACCACCGCAGATAACCATAGCACTGGACTGAAAGAAACACCAAGATATCAAGCGAGACAAGTAATATTTGGTGCTTTATATTCTACCAAGGAAATAACAAATATGAAGAGGAAATAAAGCATACGTGATTCCTACAACAACTTTAAAGTCGTCTTCCAATGACCTTTTGATGTATTTCTGAAAATTAAACTTACTTCCAGGGGCTAAATGAACCTATAAACATTTCACATTCAATGGGAAGTATTAATATTTTGGATAAAATATCTAACATTACACAAACATTTCTTTTGAAGAACATACTGAGATGAAGCCATGTCTCATTGCCAAGTAGTCAGCTCTAGTAACAGACCTAAAGAATTGCCGGAAAAAGCAAACCTGAAATGGTTGAGCTCAGTTAATTCTCCACACCTAGTAAAATTAAACTGCATTCGCATACCAGTTCATAAAATCTGAGATGATGCTATTAAAACAATTGGCCGTTTCACATTTATATAATAATCAATCAAATACCAACAGTTTACTCATTGTTATTCTTACAGTGTAGAACAGGACAGGGGTTCTCGTCCAGAAACTGGTATGGTCTCTCACGAAAGATGTCTGATGTGTAAGCCTGAATCTAGAAGGATCTGCATAATACAGACACAGATTTTAGAAACAAAGTGAAAAACAACTCGATAGTACAAGCATGAATCAAGAAACGTGTATTCAAAACAAAAATCATTATATTTAGTTCTCAGGAAAGAGATACCATTTGATATTTCATAGTCATTAGCAAATTCTCTTTCCCAATGTTTCCATCCACGAATCTGCACCATTGTTTAACAAAAAGAAACCAGAATACAAATAAGGCCAAATTCATTGACCACAAGAGAAAGTGGTCTCCAGATTAGGCAGGAAATCATGACCAAAAGTTGAAACCTTTAGGATATTATGTTGAATAAATGTTACCTTCAATCTTCCCAGCATCATCGTTATTGCACTATAAATGACATGGAATATGGCCAAAAAGAATATGAAGATGTGTAGTTGATGCAGTCCATTGATGGATATAAGTGGCACATATCCCTATTACATTAAAAAACACATTTGTTTAAAATGATCATGGAGTATACAAAAGATCGGTGTTTCACTAATGCTGAGGCAGTCGCAAGAAAATTTTAAATAATTCACATTCAAAATTTTAAGGGATTTAGACCTAACCCAGTCAAAGAGTGATAATAAGCAAAATGAAATCAGAACAAACATTATGCCCTTAATGTGAGAGCTACGTCCACTCGCTACAGTAAATTGTTCAATATCAAGAAGGAGAATTACAATGGTGATCCCATGTCTCTTAGTCTATATATCTTCAACAAAATGGCCCCTAGTAAATCTTTTATATAATAGGAGTATTAGAGCAACCTGATACATGTACAAATACCCAATATACCCCATATAATAGGCCGATAAGAAAAGCTTACAATCCAACAGAAAGGACAAAAGCATTAAATCAACAAAGTCACCCCACACACAGGAAGAGCCAAAAACACTAAAGTTTTTTGCAGCATCCCAAGCAGATCAAATGTAAAATTTGACTTTGGCAAATTAATGAATTCTTACTTTCTTGCATTCTTTGGCTGAACTATCTGCTGCCAAAATTCTATGGTCATACCATAAGAGCCTTCTATGTGACTCACTCTTATGTGCAGGTGGTTCTTTAGAATGTCCTTGCTTGGGGCATGGCAACATAGTGTCTCCAACATGTTCGGGAATACAGACTTGGGGAATGTAGTTCTGCCCAAAGGTCAAAAGTAGGGAAATGAAGCCTAGAACCATAAGCTCTGAAATTGTGAATCGAGAAAAGAAAGGGAAATCAGTAATCAATGTAAAGGACACTTAATGCATGTTTGGTATGTAGCACCGGGACACTATAATGAAAGTTTTATCTTTGTTCTTTCATTTATGATGTTTAGTATTGTCCTGTCCAATACTCGCCACCAAACATGCTCTTAGTGTAATAACTTGTAAAAACACCAGCAAGGATGATTGAGCTCTTACCCCCTTTAATTTTCTCTAGAGCTTCAACCAATGCTTTCTTCTTTCTTTTTTCAAATGTCTGGAAAAAAAATCAAGAGGGATGAAAAAGAAAGGCAGTAGAAATTTTACAAATACAATTTTCACTAAACCAAATTGCCAATAGCCCACACCTTGTGAAAACGATGACTGGACCAATCTGGAAATCTATTGTAAAATGACCTTATTAAATTCAACAACCTCGTCTAAAAGCTAAACTATTAAAGACACGACAAATCACATCTAATCATTGAAAAAACCCACGACCCTCCTTCGTTCACACCATAAATAAAACTTAGCAATGAAAAAAATGAAAACGAATCAACATTTTTGTTTCCTATATCGCAATGCTTAAATTTTTCATCATTAATTCGAAATATTTTAGCTCCACCGGATTGAACAAACTAATTCTCATTAATTTTCCTTAAATTTCGCTGTCCCATAAGATCCCAATCCATACTTTCAAGGAAAAAGATCAAAATTAATCATATTTCTCCAAAAAAAAAAAAAAAAATCAATCAATTAGAACATTTTTTTTCCACCAAAATTTCCATTTTACATCAAAAGGGTCATATTTTTTTATTATTTACAGGGCAGAAAAAAAAAAAGAGAGAATTATTCAGAATTACCGCTCCAACTTTATGAAGAGTTTTTTCCAATATTATAGAAATGATAATTATCACAGCCGAAACTAACGCAACTGCCCATGTTGGTGTCTGATCTAGCTCCCTTGCATGTTTCAATCCTCCTCCTCCCGCCATTTTTCTTTGTATCTATATATTATACATACAATCTAGTAAGAAAATCATATCTAAGCAAAGCCCACTTTTTTATTTCAATTTCTAACTTAAAAACGAAGAAATTCAGATTATGATCATGACAATGGCAGGATTAATGATGGAGTTGGTTTCCGAAAAAAAGAAAAGCCGGTTCCGGGAAATAAAGGATCTGAACCAGGATGGTACGGAAGAATTGACAGTTGAAGAATAGGTATAGAGATTTGGCGCCATTCAAGAACCTGTTAATGAGAGTGTTAGTAGGAATTTAGTTGAGGAGAAAATATGGCCTCAACATCGAAAAGGGAATATTATGGAAAATAGTTTTATACTTGTTTGGCAAGGATTAAAAATAAGTTGAGTTATTATTAAGTAACTTTTTATTTCTAAATATATTTAAATAAGTTAAATTTTTTTTCTTATTTTTGAATCACAAAGATTGGTTCTTTCGATTAGTTTGCCCTGTGTCTGTGTGTGTGTATAAAAGTATATAAACGAATGCATGAATTTTATTTGGAAATCTATATATTATGAATTTAGTGACACATCTAGGAAATTGAGGTGCAAATAAAAAAAAAAAAAAAAATTAAGCTAAAAATTTAAGAGAGCTTAGCACAAATTAGAACAATACAACACAATTATCAATAAAATATAGTGAATAATTATCCAAAAAAAATGGATAAATTGACCTGAAAAGTCAAAAATAGAGAAAATTATTAGCAAAAAGAAAAAGAGATTATATGATTTTGAATTAAAAACTAGATTTAATTGCCTACTAGATTGTGATAGATGGCCGATGAATATGATTCAATAACAATCATTCAAAACTTCAGCCAATATGGTTCAATAGCCTTTACTATGTCAAAATAAGGCCACATCGGCCAAGCTCAAACCAGACTTCAGGTCAAGCTGGCCCAGCTTCTTAGAAAGAACGTCTACATTGGCCCGTGACAGCTAGAGGCTGGTTCCTAAATGGGTTATCAAGAATTTGAAACCCTTGTTCTATTCTACCAAGAGCAATCAATCAATAGTTAAAAATAAAGACATTCCAAATTTATAGAAGTTAGCCTTAATGTGAGATTACGTCATCTTCTACCGTTGTAGTAATTTGTTATGATGAAAAAAATAAATTACAAGATAAAATCACACACTTATCTTCTTTAATAATGGAAGAAATTACAAAATTTAGGGTGTGTTCGGTCGTGCCTAAAATCCAATTAAAATTGAAAATATAGTCATTATTAGGTCCTACTTGTCTAATAAAAGTCAATAATAACTACTAATTTTTCAATTTTAATTTCTAACAAACACGCCCTTAGTTTTCAATGGTACAAGATTGATTGTTCTGATTGCTAGCGATTCCATACCTAGTGGCCATGCTCTGCCACATGAACAGTAACAAACCACAAGCATGTTCGAAAGCGTGAGGGATCAAAAGTAGCATGCACGACGTGTAACTAAACATTGATGCATAACGTCAATAATACTAGTGTTTATAGGAGAAAATGTAACCATTATCCAATAAGCCATAAAATTGATGTAGAATTAACATTCATATAAAATCACTTTGCAACGTACCAACAAATTGAGACAAATACAACCTTTCAAAAATGAAAATACGAATGGAAATGGATTATAGGAAAGAAAGATTGAAAATGAATGGAACCAATGCTGAAGAACCTAACCAAACTAGGAATAACACAATACACACTAAAGCATCAACGGAAAGAACAATCCGCACTTGATGACACCAATTCTTTTGCAAGTTTTGAGAGCTGGACCTTCCCTCATTGTTCCAAATACTTGTGTAATGAGAAACAGCTGAACCTTGATCTTTTGAACCCATAGCTTCTGAATTAACCATGACTGCATATTAGAACTCCAAAGTTCCTCCAATTCAGTACGTCTCATAGCAATTACATGTTCCTTCATTTGCCTTTTCTCTAGCTTCCTAGGCTCTCCCAATAAAAGGGCTTTCCTAGAAGCACCTGTACCTATCTGACAGTTGGCGTTGTTACATGGCAAAGGAGAGAACTCACTAGTCTCAGCTGTCCATTCAGAACCTTAACTGAGAGTTGCTCCAATGAGGTAAGCATATGGTGAATAGCTGGCACCTACTGTTCTTGTAAACACACAAAATTCAGATTAGACACACTCTTTATTTAAATATCTTTTAGCCACCTTCCTAAATTCATCCTTCCAAGTTTTCTAGAAACCAAAGAACACCTGGGTTTCCAAGACTCTTTCCCTACAGCAAAATACACAGCCATCCTCCACCACAAAACTAAGTCTCTATTTATACATGGTCTGAAAAAAGAGATAGACTCATCGTGTAAGTTGTATACAGGTAGGTCGGAAAAGAATGGCATATATATACTGAAAATTAAACGGCAAGATGCAATGTTAAATCTTACATAACATTATGAATATTTTCATCATTTATCAGAACATAAAGGCCAAATTCTGATTAAAACATTAATCATCAGAACTAAGAAAATTTGCAATGAAGCAGACAAAACAAATGACATCATTATAGATGACGTGTCTATTAAGGTTGATGCAGACTTCAGATTCTGAACACAAAATATCCACAACAGTAAATCTCGGTTCAAACCAATATACAAGGCATTATATCACAAAAGAAGACCATGTACTATATAAAATAAAACCTCGTTTTGATAATATAAGTGTAAGAAAGACATGGACCACATGTCATGTGCGTCGACTGTTTACAAGGAAAGAGGCATCATGTTCAACAAGTTACAGAAACTGCACAAATTTAAACTTCAATATCTGACAAAAAATTCAACGAAATGAAACCATATACAGTTTTCCTTGTATATTCGTACCAAAATGATTGTGCAGAATAACATGGACAGACCTACAGAAGAATTCCCAGCAGGCTCTACTCATGCACACCAACCATTGAAATCCCCTGAAGTTTGGTAACCACTATGCTTTCACGGACATCTTGCCCATCAGACTCACCTACAAACCAAGACTAGGTGAGCTAGAACTCAATAAATAACTGTATGAATGCATAATCAATATACATGGTTGGAATAATTAAAATATGCTACGAACACATTTCAAGCAAATAAAAGAAATTTTTGTACAAAAGTCATCATGCACTAATCTTTTTTGTATATTTTATTCCTGTTAAGGGATAAAATCTCACATCGAATAAAGATGAAAACATAAACCAACTTATAAAGGATTGGGTTACTCCTCGTAATAAGGTTGACCTTTTAAGACGAAATCCCAAATCTTAACATGGTATTAGAGCCCATTAAGCTCCAACAAGCAATTTGATCTGATTAAGACTAAAAAAAATGAGCGCACGGATTTCAAGATTGGTCTGCTCAAACGAACCACCATCTTGCGGGGGCATGTTAAAGGATAGAATCTCACATCGAATAAAGATGAGAACATAAACCAACTTATAAAGGATTGAGTTACTCCTCTTAATAAGGTTGACATTTTAAGATGGAATCCCAAATCTTAACAATTCCCGGCTACTAGACTTTCCCACAACTTAATCATTGTGGTCAAATCAAATCATAAGGTGGACTAATGATCCACGTGCCTCATGGAATAATAAATATCACCACATCGGTGCATCACTCATGGTTTGTGGACTAATAATCCACATCCCTGTGGAATTAAACATAATACACAACTCAATGCATTCAGTGCCCTAGTAGTGGATAAATAAGACATCTTCCAAAAGGTCCAATCACATCACTTGAATATTCACAATGCATCAGAATCTCCCATCTCTCACAAATATGAAATAAATAATATATCATTCATATTCCCCAACCCATATTGCATATAACTCATATATCACATATCAATAGTTAAAACACAAATACATTTCCTTAATTGTATGAAAAACATGCGCGAGGAGTCACCTCATTCACATTGTACCAAGTCTTGCCTTAGAGAATCTTTACTTACCTTGGCTATAAAATGAGACAATATATAAGTGAAACAGTTCTTGAAGCCTAAACTAGTCAAATCTCCTGTTCAACACAATCAGATAAAATCGAGATGTCAATCATTATAGCACAAAGATATAATCCATCAACTTTCATTTTTCACAGATCAATTATTATTTAGGTCAACTTAGATCTCCATTACTTAAATTAATCTAACATTTAAAACTCATTTGGAACCTCAAAAACGGCCACTTTAACATAATATATCGCTAATTAAGGTTCCAGGCTCTAAATATGCCAAAAATTAAAATTTAGCTTTATTATTCCCGTGAATAGTAATTATTCTACTCTTCACATAAGCAGTACTTTCTAAAAGGAAAAAATAATGAAATACGTGAAAAGGCCTTGGTTTCTATTTATTCGATCAACCAATAATTTATCCATAGTCAAGTAAATGAGGTCTCTTACACATTTTAAAAATAAGGTTTAAATCCAACAGGGAAAATTGCAGTTGCAGTCCTAAACCTTTTCAAAAAGTGCAATGCGGTCCCAAGCCACCTATATTTGGCACGCCTATCCCAAATGTTTGGTAAAATATGCGACACAAGGACTTTTGGATGGATACCATCCAAAAGTCCATTAGTAAGGCATGTGAAGTGCACTTGCTTAAATTTTGAAATGGCAAATAGAAAATTACATCATTTCTAGTAAAAATAAATAACTATTGATATTAAAAATGTAACAAAGATTGAAAAATTGAAAAATCCCACAACATCCCAACCCAACACAGACCTATGCCACAACACCACCATTACATGCCCGCCCATTGCTACTGCTACCACCACCATGCGCTCATCTTCCACCACCTTCACAGCCCCAACACACCACCACCACAAACATGTGATAATGCCATAAACACCACGCTCTGTCACCAACAAACCCAAGTTCATGATCACAATATGAAACACAAAACAAACAAATTAAACCTCAACCACCATAGACTCTGTTTGGCAATGCCTCAGAAGCACTGACACGCTGCCGATGACAGCGTATCGGTGTCCGATACCGATACGTCTCCGACACGTCGCCGACGCGTGTTGGAGATGCTGCAGCGTGTCGGAGGCTTAGGTGGGTCGATTCGTGTTTTTCCTTTTCGAGTTATTTGCGTAGGGAAACTGAACATACCTTCTTGTTTTGATCTGATTTCAGCTCTGTTTTCGACTTTTGAAGCACCCCTTTAAGTGAAGATAACTCGACTTGCAGTTCTTCTCCATCGGTGCCTGAATAGTTGAGCAATGGCTGGGGAAATGAGAAAGAAGAAAGAGATTGAAAGACAGAGAAAAGAAAAGACGAAGGAGACGTGTGGTACTATTGCCGTGTCTGGGAAATGAGAAATGACAGAGGAGTAGCTGAAAATTTAGAAAAGTCTTATCATTTTATTAATAAAAAATTCAAAATGGTAGGGCAAAACTGTGAAGAAGCCATTTAGTCCTTTCCTATTGACGTCAATAGTTGTATTCTTTTTTATAAAATTGATATTTTGTTTGAATTAATTTGTACAATTTTATCCTTCAACAAACAATAAAACTTGTATAAAAACTCTCACTATTCTTCATCAATGTTAATGGCCGAAAATCTTCATAAAATTTCAGAAAAAAAAATTCATTTGAAGAATCATTTGCAAAATCAAGAAGAAGATATTTTTGTCAAATTTCGGGTAATATCACTCCTATCTTATCTAAGTATTTGAAATTATTTTTCTTTTGAAGTTATGAGTGGTAATGCTATGGATTTTGATTTGTCTAAACCTCTTTGAAAATATGTTACAAAACTTGATAAATTTAATGAAAAGGATGGTAACATTCTTTGGCAATGCAATTTTTGTAATGCAACTAAGACAAGTTCATACACGAGTGAGGGCACATTTGTTAAAATTACAAGGATGTGGAATTGGGGCTTGTGGAAAAATAACTATGAAAGATATATGTGAAATGCAAAAGATGGAAGATGAAGCCAAGTTGAGAATGCAAACTAAATTGGAGAAAAGAGTGCCATTGCCATCGGATAATATGTGTTCTAAGGACTGTTATGTTTTGGAGGAAAGGAAAAGAAAGAATAGTGCAATAGAAAATGCTTTTAATTTGATAACACGTGACCAGTTGGATTCCGAAATTGCTAGAATGTTTTATTCAAGTGGTTTGCCTTTTAATCTTGCAAGAAATCCTTATTACATTAGTTCTTATACTCATGCTTCCAATAGTCGAATTTCGGGGTATTTGCCTCCCGGTTATAACAAGTTGAGAATTACTCTTCTTCAAAAAGAGAGAAAAAATGTAGAAAGGTTATTAAATCCTATTAAGGGCACATGGGCGGAAAAATGAGTTACCATTGTAAGTGATGGATGGAGTGATCCACAAAGAAGGCCAATAATTAATTTTATGGCGGTGACCGAGAGTGGACCAATGTTTTTAAAAGCGGTTGATTGTTCCGGTGAAACAAAAGATAAATATTTTATTGCTAACTTGATGAAGGAGGTTATAAACGAAATTGGTCATGAAAAAGTGGTTCAAGTAATAACCAATAATGCTCCAAATTGCAAAGGTGCCGGGCAAATAATTGAATTGAAGTATCCTCATATTTTTTGGACACCATGTGTTGTACACACTAAATCTTGCTTTGAAGAACATTTGTGCCGCAAAGAATGTTGAAAACAATTTGATCACATATGAGGAATGCAATTGGATTACAAATCTTCATGATGATTTAATGATTATAAATTTTTTTATCATGAACCATTCCATGAGACTAGCAATGTTTAATGAATTTGTGCCTTTGAAGTTGCTTTCCGTAACGGAGACACGATTTGCTTCTATTATTGTCATGTTAAAAAGATTTAAGCTTATCCAACGTGGTCTTCAAGCATTGGTTATTAGTGAAAAATGGTCACTTTATCGAGAAGATGACATCACGAAGGCAAGTTTTGTAAAATTGAAAGTGCTTGATGATCTTTGGTGGGACTCTATAAGTTATGTTCTTTCATTCACTTCTCCCATTTATGACATGCTTAGATTTTGTGATACGGATAAACCTTGTCTTCACTTGGTTTACGACATGTGGGATACAATGATTGAGAAAGTGAGAGGAATAATCTATAGGCATGAGAAAAAAGTTCAAGAAGAGGAATCATCATTCTACAATGTTGTTCATCGGATACTTGTAGATCGTTGGAACAAAAATAATACTCCACTTCATTGCTTGTCTCATTCTCTAAATTCAAGGTAATTTTTAAATTCATTCATACAATTATTATTTATTTACATTTTCATAATATTTAATATTTTTAGTTATTGAATGAATTGTCATTTCTTTTTCTTTTCTTTTCTTTTCTCGTTTAGGTACTATAGCGAGGAATGGCTTAATGAGGATCCCACTCGTCTTACTCCACATAGAGATGTAGAGAGAGAATAAAATGCTTTAAGAGGTACTTATCAAATGAAGAGCGTAATATGAACAAGGAGTATGTCAAATTCTCAACTATGGAAGATGACTTTGGTGATTTTGAATCCATCCATGATCGTTACCGCTTGGACCCAAAGACTTGGTGGGTTATTTATGGTGCTTGCACACCTATGCTTCAAAGTTATGCCTTGAAATTATTGGGGCAACCATCTTCTTCATCGTGTTGTGAGCGAAATTGGAGTACTTATTCCTTTTTGCACTCTCTTAAACGAAATAAGCTAACTCCAAAACGTGCGGAAGATTTGGTTTTTGTCCATAGCAATCTTCGTCTCTTGTCAAGGAGTGCGCAATACTCACAAGGAGAGACTAAAATGTGAGATATCGGTGGAGATGCATTTGATACATTTGAAGATGTTGGTGTGCTTGAAGTCGCTAATTTATCTGTACACGAACTGGAATTGGAGGCGATAGTATTTGCGGATGAAGATGTTGAAGAGATTCAAGATGAATGATGTAATTAATTTCTTTTTTACTTTTTGAACTTGTGTTATTAAGAAACATTTATGAATTTAATTTCAAGTTTGATTTCTATTGATCATTTTATATATGATTTAATAAGTATAAAAAATTATTACTTTAGACTAAAAAATTAAAATAACCTAAAAAAAAATTGTAATCAACGTGTCGGCAACGTATCGTGTCGAAACTTTTTAAAAAAATTGTATGTCGGCGTGTCGGACACTCGTGTCCGTGTCGGTGCTTCTTAGGGCAATGCAAATCGTGGGGACCAACAATTTGATAACTAACCAGGGGGATTTCCCCCTGGTTTAGCATTGCCTCATGGTAAGGGACAATGAGAGTTTTTTTGGAGTGTAGGAAAGTAGGTTTGGTAGATGCTGGTGTTAGCGATGGTAGTGTGATTGTGTAGGATGATGGTGGTTGATCGAGTTGGTATAGGGTTTTAGATTTTGAAGATGTTTTTAATTTGTGTTTTTTATTTATAGGGTGTTTGGTATGAATTAAAATTAGATTTTTAGTGAATTATGATAAAAGTTTTTGAAATGTGTGGTTGAAAAGTTGTGGGACCAGAAAAATGTGGTTAATATTGATTATTTAACTTTGACTTAGATTAAAATCAGATTTTAATCCGACCTAAACATGGCTTTAATATATTTTTGATATCAAGTTTTATGTACCCATAGAGGCACTGTCGTCGGTGGCGATGGTAGTATTATATAGGGGCATATGGGAAGTAGTGGGTTATTTAGGTGCGGTAAGGTGGAGAAGATGGCCAATGTGATTTTCTTTCTTTCTTTTCCATTCCCCTTTTTTTTTTATAAATTTTAATTGAGATTAAATTAAGTGACAAGTTTGCCTATAAAGATCGGGTAAGTGCAGTTCACGTGCACAAATTATGGCCTTTTTGGATGTAACCGTCCTAAGGTTCTTGTGCTGCATATATATCCAAACATTTGGGACGGAGTTAATAAAAATTAAAGGTCTAAATCCAAAATATCTAAACCTACAACAATTTTTTCCCCCTTTTCATTTCGCTACAAAGAAACAAATTGCTTAAGGCCCCACATACTTGAAACATATTAGGTAAAGAAAAAAAACCCTCAATGTTCATAAATCAAAGATCGTTAAGCAAGAGTTCGAAGGTTGATAAGGAATCAACCTTTGCAAAAGTTATTGACTCCTTTTTAATCACCTATAGCACACCATCTATTGTGCAAAGTTGCTAAACGTTGCAAGAGAGGTGAGAAAATTATCAAAATTGAAGAAAGAGGAAATTTGGGTTTGAAGTTTGGGGAAGTGGATGTAGGAATTGGTGAGGATTCTCGAATGTTTTGAACACATGGAGATATATTAAGTTAGGACAAGAAAATGGAAAAAAGAAAATAGTTATGCACCATAGTGATACCACAAATATCATATACACAACTAGACTAAAACATACATATCCAATACATTAAGATTCTTAAAAAATTTGGTAGCTTCATAAATTGTCTATTATCAAGTTCAAGTCAAATCTACTATTATGTTAATCAATCACTATATTGAATCAACAATATTCATAACATAATAAAAGATTAACCAAAACGAAAGTAGCCCATTTTCCATCACATGTTAATATATTGACTTGTCAAGTCAAGTCAACAAAAATGAATTAGTCACCGACCACCATACGTGCAATTATTACTATCTAACTCACATATATGCAAAACATAATGCATAAACTTAATAATTAAAATATGATGTCTCAATTAAGTGTGAATGGTCATAAATCACAGATACTCAGAATTATAGCACATGATTTGGAGTAAAGCACAATAATTATGACACCAATATTAATGTCAACGACATTAATTGTTAAACAGCAGGCCGACATTGACAAGATTCATATAGCATAGGTTGTATTACATGTTTTAAGCAAAATAGGCTCTCTTATTTAGTTGTAAGGGTAAACATACCCCGTTCTAGAGTCCTTCGTATATTATGATTCCTTGCCATAAACATATACCCTCTATCATTTTGATCTCAAACTTGCTTGGTCTAAGCTCATTTTAAGCTTGGTTCGAAATTTATGAACCTAGATTTTTGAGTGTTTTGTGGCAATTTAGATTCATTCACAATCCTAAGTGCGAGAATAGTTGACTCCCTTAAGTTTAGGTATCAAGTTTTGAAAACTGATAATCAAAAATTCATATTGTTGTATTAAAAGTATAAGATTATGTATATATTTTTTTTATCTTTGCAATAACTAGCAATTACGTCTTTCCAAACGACATTTACATCTTTGGAGGAAAACAAAATATAACATTTATGACATATTTCTACAATCTAACACATAAATATTCACATAATCTAACGTCATAATCATTTTCCCAGATTTTCAAAATCTCTGACCATATTTTATTTTGATGGCTGGTTTTTAGAATCCAGGTTGTAAAAATAAACATTGAAACAGATTTTCCTGATCCAATGTAGATTATGATTACCTGCCCCCATTATTTATACCCTTCCTCATGAAAACATAGAAAAATCATTACAGAACAAAAGCATGGGCAACTTGAATGATGACACAGTTCTTGAGGTGATCTCGTGCTTCCGTCCAAGAGATGCAGTTAGATGCAAGAGCCTAAACAAGAATTTCAATGCCTATATCTCTAATCAGAGATTTGCACATAAGCACTTTGTTAAATCGAGTCACAAAGTGTGTAACGTCATTCACTTCTCGAATGCTTCTCCCAATGTTTTTTACCAACTTCAACTAGACCCTCCCTACCCTCTTAACATGTTGGAGATTCATGAAATCCTACCCATTCAAGTTCCGATCTTGGCCTCGTGTGGTGGCCTTCTTCTCCTTCACGTTTTAAGCTACAAGAACTATTGTGTTTTCAACCCTATTACTGGGGAATTCCAACTGGTGTCAAAGGGAAATCATGATGGTTGGATTGCCGGGCCGGTTGGCTTGGCTGTTGATTCAAGCACTGATTCATTTACAATCAGATTGATAGCAGTCCATGTAAAAGAAGACCAATCCCAGGCGAACCAAGTGTGTAAATTCACAACATTTACAGTTGGTTCAAACAAGTGGGAAGAAATCCATATAGAATTTGTTTGCAAATCAAGTAAGTTGAGCAGAAATACTCAACCCGTTTACTTCCATGGCTCACTTCATTGGCTTAGAGAAGATGGCAATATTCTTGCCTTCGACATAAAAAAGTGCCAAGCTAGAATCATTCAGGGGCCTGGTAACAAAACCTCTATAATGCAGTTTGGATATGACATATGGTTTGGTGGGGTCCAAGGTTCGCTTGCATTCGTGGGTGCTTTTCAAGAAGAAATTATCATCTCTGTTTATCATTATGAAAACAAAGAGTGGCAAATCAGGCATATTATTGAAAATATAAGTAACACAAGAAACAATGACTACAGGAATGGTATTCCAATGTTTTTTGATGGCAAAAGACTGTCTTTTCTTCTGAGAAAGAGAGGAGGAGATGGAGAGATTTGCATGCACAATATATCGACCAAGTCCTGGAGGAAGATAGGACTGGTTCCGGAAACAGCAGATTGTATTCAAAATTTTATTCCTTTTGCTCCAACAATGGCAAAGGTCTCTGGTGTCTATCTCCATGACCAAATGACTCAGTTGAGTCTTGCTTCAAATATTAAAGAGAGCCTCAACGGCCTGTATGAACTGATGAAGCCAATGTAATCCTCATTTGATTTGCACTTATTTCTTTGAAATGGATTGCGTGCGACTGGCACATGCTTCTTTTAATAGGTTGAATTTATTTGCAAATATTTGCATTCACAAACAGTAGCAAATTGTGGTTCAATGTGTTGGACTATAATCTTATTTATTAATCAATTTTATTAGAGTGGAGCTCCCTACATATGGGAACTCAGTTTTGTGGGGTATAGCAGAAGTAGATTAGCTGTTATGATGTTTATCAATCATTCAAAGACATTTTCGTATGTTTTGTATATAATGGAGTGATATAATTGAATTATTGGAGTTACAGTGCAGATTCAATGATTTATCCTATGACTTTTATGAGAATTGGCTTATTAACAGGTATGACCTGTATATATTTGATATTAGAAACAAAAATTGAAAAACTATCTCTTGAATCATCCCGAAGTGTAAGGGGAAATATCAAAATTTAGGATCTCTTTGAAGTCCTGAGAGTCATGAAGAATGACACTTGTGAATCTAATTGGTTCGTAATAAATGTGAACCAGTCAATTCCTTTATAATACTTATGAATAAATAAGCTCGTCCTCAACTTGAACATTTACTTATGAACTGCTCAAAGCTAACCAAAGAAGCATCATAAACACATCTTAGAATTACAGATTTTATATAACCTAGCCAGACGTGTTTCACACAAAGGCTCATAATCCCTTGGCATTCATATAAGTCAATATGTTAAAGCCCTTGTGTTTTATCCTCGTATCATAACAATCTTAGAGTTAAAGCCACAAACTCAAAGAAAGTTGTCAAAATTCCATCACTCACTTAGGGAGGCTTTTCAATGATGTTCCTACAATTAACATCAACAATATTTTTTACAAATCTATTAATAGTATCAGGCTCAACATTTATCTCTAGAATGTTACATGTAACGAGCACTTTCCTCTTGATGGGATATGCTCGCCATGCTTGCAAGTCACAAGATGAAGTACCATACTCATTGATTTCACCTTTGATAGTTTCAACAGTGAGGTAAGGTTGTTCCCAGGTGATCATTAAATGTGTGCTTTAGTCATACCTCCTTGGACATGTTATAAATCTAAACTCCTAATAAGACTCAAAGTACGCCAAATCAATAGGAATAATCCATCATTATTTTATTTTATAATATATGCTTATGAATACCAAACATGGAACAATATTACAAACTCAAATTTACAACTATAAACTTTTATAACAAGTGTTTGCAAATATAAGATGTTCCATATCTCATAGAAGTATTTCTATTTCGTAAAGTTGCTGCATCTAAAGGTACTAAAATCACGATGAAGAGAACTTCATAACTTTCATGCTTAACAGGGTGCCTTGCTGTGGCTTATTGCTCCTCCTAGCTATGCCATACATGTACAAAATGCATCAGAAAACTTAAATACATAACAAACTAACAAGCAATTCCAGAACATTAAGAGGTTATACTTGCGTTATCCACGCATTTATCTAATGCATTTGTTAGAAACCATTTTTCCTAACAAAATCAAACATCATAATCTGTAGCTCATTTGCCCTTAGCAAGCGAAATCCATTTCAAAGAATAATGTGGCATCTATCAGCTATGGCCTAAGACCATTGTTTATTTTCCATCTAAAAGACAAATATGCTTCCTGACGTAGCGGAAGATTATAGGAAAGATGAAATTACACACAAAGTGAGATAAAACTCACAAAAATTTTATTCAATTCAATAATAATCTGCCTCAAAGGGCTTACAATACTTTAAATAGTAAAACCCTAGTAAAATTGGGAAAAAAAACAAAAAAAAAACGATATTTTTCCAAAAATGAAAAAATTCGAGCTAACAACTTAAATGGAAACTTCTAAAATTCAGGATCGTCCTCCAACAAACGGAATACGAATCCAAATTTTATTGAATGAGATATTACCAAAATAAAAATTATCATAAACGACAAAAACGCTTAATCGAGGGCCTAAATGATGGAATCTGCCCAAAATCCGACGTACGTCATGGCCGAAGGCGATGAGTTGTAATCGTTGGCCCGTTTCCAATCGAATTAGGCTAGTAATTCGTCAAAAACGGACAAACCCGAAGTTATCATGAAATTATTTTTTCCCTTTGCGATCTCCCACTTCATTATGAACTCTAACTCCTTATGCACTTTGTTTATAAGTTGTCACTTGGTCGTGGCAAAGTATGCTAATTCCCCAGGACTTCATAGTTGGACAAATACATGCTAATTCCCCAGGACTTCTTAGTTGGACAAATACATCATAATATGATAATTGCCCCAACCAAATGACTCTAGTATTCCAAGAATCACATTGTTTGCTAAACAATTTAGTAAACTACCAATCCGCTCAAGGTACATTATTCACGGAATACCATGACCAAACACTTGAAAAGGTGTTTGAGGAATTCATGTTACAATCTTAATCCCAGAGGTCCGAATTGACAACAATATATGGCAACATAAGAAATTCTATAGAAAGTCATTCCATGTGATATTAATGTAATATGCACGAAATGCAATGCGATTTTCTATATCATTGCTATAAACCTGGCTAACAATTGCATTAACAATGCTCATCGATCCAAAAATTTCCAATCAGAGGAAGAAGGGAAGAAATTTTTTATCTGTTGGACAGTGATTCACTGGGACTTTGCTTCTCATCCTCTCGCCGCGTGTTTTACTGCTTCATCGACCAATATTATGCACAAAATCTCGTGCTGCAAAAATGTCCACTCTTGGAACCAAATTTTCTTTAGAAATCCTCAAGCAGTGTTTTTAATAGAAATGCAATAGAGAGTAGAGAAAGATTATTTGAATTTGACGTTTGAGGATTTGAGCTTTTTTTTCTGTTTCTTTTTCTGCTTCTGTTTGGCGAGGTTTGGGTATAAAATGGCGATTTTTCTTAGAAGGCCGTTTAAAATAATGGCTTGTAAAAAAAAAAAAAAAAACTCAATTATCTTTTCTTTTAAAGACCCGTTCGGTAGGAATTAAAATCAGATTAAAATTGAAAAGTAGTCATTATTGTTGACTTTTATTAGATGAGTGAGACCCAATAACGGTTATATTTTCAATTTTAATTGAATTTTAATCCGTATCGAACAGGATTTAGTTCATAAACCATAAATCGTGACATCCCATTCAATTATTATGGCCATCACTTTCTCAATCAAGTAGAGTTTCATTATCTTCTATTAAAATGTTGTCACTTTACTCCATTAACTATGTTAGCAAATGGCAAGATCTCAACATTCACTAAGGTGAATATTTTGTGGAGAATTGAATTGTTTAGAAATTGTTTTATTGGGTATAATTTTTCAACTGAAAAATGTTGAAAGTTTGATATTCGTTTAATTTCGTTTTTTATGAAAATTGTTCATTAAAGTGATAATTTTTCTATCATTGGGTCTAGAGTTTATTCCAATTGCCAACATTTCTATTAATTTTTTCCAATTGCAAAAAAAAAAAAAAAAAAAAAAAAAAAAAACTTGAAAAATCAAAACCAACCAAAACAACAAATTTTTTTTCCTCAAAAAGCTGGAAAGTGTGGAAAGGTAGAAAAAAATTTCGGGAAAATTTTTTGATGTCATAGTGCAAAACTTGAAAAATGGATATATTAGTGCAATGTCAATATTCATTAAGAAATAATCAAATATGAAAAACACGATCTCAATCCTTTTAGGTAGCCCTTATCGCATTTTGGGTAATGCTATGCAACACTAGTACTTTGTCAATTAATGACACACTAAAGTTGATATTTAGCTCCAATTATGCTACATAGCATCATTCATTTCATTTTACCCCCTTGTTGCTTGATCTTCCTCCATTTTTTGTCGTACTTAGTGGTGGCAATGGGCCGAGCCGATGCCAAGACGAGCTTCGGCTCGTGTCGGCTCGTGGGTTTTTGGGCGAGCTCGGCTCGTGCCCGAGCTCGCCCAAACGAGCCGAGCGCTCGGCTCGGCTCGTTTTTTTTTTTTTTTTTTAAATACACATAACATACCGAAACTAGTTTAATTGTAAAAGATATATATATACACATTTTGTGATTAATTTCTAAATATACATTTTCAAAAAAATTTATAATTTTTTAAAAAAATAAGAACAAAAATTATTTTGTTGAGTTACTAAGTTACTTGAGTAATAATGTAATATGTTTTTTGTTTACCATTTTATACTTAAACTTAAAAATAATATATCTGTAAAGTATAAACACATTTTATAAACCATTTTTTAAATATACATTTTTCAAAACATTTTTATTTTTTATAAATAAAAAAATAAAGATAGACCCTCCTCCTTTATCCGGGTTTGGGACCGGCTACTTCAATTTTTAGTAGGCGGAGTTAAAAATTGTACACGAACAACTTGTTACGTGTACAATTTTTAAAAAAATATTATAAATGTATGAAAATTAAATTTTGTGATGATTATGGTGAAATTAAATATCACTTACTTGGTTACAGATAATTTCGGCATATTTATCTTGAATTCGATAACTAGCGTCTTCCCAATCTTTCACGCACATTAACGCTTCCAAAATATCTTCTTTGAGTCGACTCCTGACCTCAGAGAGAACCCTCTTCCCTGCACTAAAAGCAGACTCCGAAACTACAGTGCTAACAGGAGGTGTTAGTAGATCTTTTGCCATTGCAGAAACTACTGGCCATCGACGTTCATTATCTCGCCAAAATTTAATTACCTCTTCTGAATTTTTCTTAACTTCTTTGTTAGTAGGCAAAGTATGACGAAAGTAATCAATTAATTCAGATGGCAACGCATTTGGACTATTACTCGAAGTTTGAATACATGTAGTGGATGACAAATTACTACTACTACCACCAGATGAACCACATGCATATGCAAATGAATTAAATCTATATGAGTTCATGCTTTCGAATAAATCTAAAATTACATCGTCGTCATCCGTTGGATTAGTGGGAGGAGTAGATGTAGGTACACGAGTAATATGTGTACCCATTCGTGAAGCATATAATTCGTACATTTCACGTAATGTTTCTTCCAAATTCCTATAAGTAATAGGTGTACTAAAAGTTAAAGAATTTGAAATTTTATCAATTACAAATTTAGTACCCGATAAATTAAATCGGGGGGTCCATGACGCATGCTAAAGGAAATAACATAGGTAATTCTTCCTAATATTTTCTGAATTTTAATTCCATGGAATATATAACTGCATGAAAATTGGGGTCATTTTGAAATCGACGAAAAGTCTTAGCAATTGCATAAAGACGTTCAAGAACCATACAACTTGTAGGATAATAAACGCCAGACAATATATTTGTAGAATCATAAAATGTGGACAAAAAATGTTTTATTTTAAGAACTATATTCCAATTGGTTTCATTCAAAATAGTTTCGTCTTCATCTCTAACATGTCTATTGTTATAAAATTCAGTAATTAAATGTTCCAAACCTTCACATGATTTTAATAATAAGTAAGTGGAATTCCATCTATGGCCTACGTCAGTAATAAATGTTTTTGTATTTGTCATTCCATTTTCTGAACAAAATTCTTCAAATGCTTGTTTTCGACTAGGTGTAATCGTGATATATATAAGTGCACTCTTAATTCGGTCAATTTCATCCTTAATATGTTTTAAACCGTCTTGTACTACTAAATTAAAAATATGACATACACATCGAATATGAAATAAATAAGCACCAAAATCGGGTTGAAGTACTCTATGCAATTTATCGATAACAACTTTATTTACGGTAGCATTGTCGAAAGTAAAAGAACGAATTTTGCTCTCGCATTTATACTCTTTAACTATATTTGTGATAGCATTAAATATAGTTTGGGCGCTGTGTGGGTACTCAACAATTTTAAAAGTAATAATTTTTTTATGCATAACCCAAAGTGGGTCTATATAGTGTGCAGTTGCAGCAATGTAACCTCTCTTATTAATCCTTTCCCACATATCAGAAGTTAAAGATATTACACCCCCATATTTCTCTAAATCATTTATCAATAGTTGTTTTGCATGAAGAAAATATTTAATTGTATCAGCACGGAGAGTATTTCGACTTACCCCAACGTACTTCGGCTGAAGATATGTTTTGACGTAGTTCACGAAATGTTGGTTGTCCGCTATTGCTAGTGGCAACTCAGACGCGGCAACAAACTTCACAATTCCCGTTCGAGCTTCCTCCTCTGAATACATCCATGTAGAAAGTGGCGTAGTACCACTGGCGCATGGAGTTTGACCAGCTGGAAGAAACCCATGTTTGGTCACACATGCTTTGTAGTGACGATTGAGGTGGGTAGTTCCAATGCCTCTTTGCCATGCCAGTCGTTGTTGGCAGTATTTACATACTGCTTTGGTTTCGGGATTCCATCGACCAAACGACCAGTTTGAACCAATTTAAAATGGTCCCAACATTTTGCCTTGTTCTTCCCCTTTCTTTTCCCTCTTGCATCGAGAATATTTGACGTAGGCTCTTCATTTTGTTCCAAATCAATTGGAACACTAGGATCAATATCAACGTCATCCAAATCAATTGGACGACTACCTTCATCAACGTCGTAATCTTCAATATTTTCTGGAATTGGTAATTCATTGAGACCGGAGAATTCATTCCCAAATTGATTTTGGGCAGGTGTTTGTATTTCGTTCTTCATACCGAACAAGTTTTCAACAAATGATCGTGAATCCATTTGTTAAGAATAATAGAAATTGAATATAGAAATGTAAAAGATGATTATAGAATGAATGAATGATATTGTTGATAAATAAATGAAGATTTGAGAATGTAAATTGTATAGAGTAGAGAATGAGAGAATATAGATTGATATTGGTGGAAAAAAAAGTTTGATTTAGGTGGGTATTTATAGAAAAAATAATAATAATAAATAAAATAAATTCGAGGACCAAAACGGTCACTGAATAAATTCAGTGACCGTTCTGGTCAATAAATTCAGTGACCAAAACGATCATTCAGTGACCAGAACGGTCACTGAATTTGTCATTTGTCATTTTTTATTTTTTTTAAATTCGTGGACGAGCCACGAGCCGCTCGGCTCGTGGCTCGTGGCTCGTAAATTTTAATTTTTTGTTTTATAATAACCCACGAGCCGGCTCGTCTACAGTGACGAGCCAGGCTCGGCTCGTCACCCGTTTGGGCGAGCTCAGCTCGTGCTCGGGCTCGTTTTTTTACGAGCCCGAGCGGCTCGTGGGCGTGAACAGTACGAGCCAAGCGGGCGAGCCGACGAGCCGCTGGCTCAATTGCCACCTCTAGTCGTACTCGACCCTCAAGTCAAAGCTTCTAAAGGCCTATTTGATATGGTTTTTGCTTTTGCTCTCGTTTTTTGTAGAAAAACTTTAGAAGGAAATTACATTAATTTTTGTTTGAAAACTAATTTTTAAAATTGCTTACTATTCCGAAAATGATTTTAAAGAAAATCACATTGGACCAAATTTGTCTAAAAACTTATTCAACTAGAAGGAGCGATTAAATTTTATTATCATGATGATTGAATATCGATGATGTAACAATCTATGTAAAATAATGAAATTGGATAGTTCAATTTTTATGAGAGAAAAAAGGAGGAAAAGAAAGAGAGAGAGAAATGTGAGAAATAACATGTCACATCATTGATACTTTTGAATTTCAAAAGCTCATTTTTACTTTTCAAAAATCATGTCAAATATGTTCTAAATAAAACATAAATGGAGTAGGAAGTAAGAGGAAAGCTCGTGATAAGACTTGAATATTCATCATAGTTTCAAGAACATTTTTGTTGGGCGATTAAAATTTTCCTTTTTTTTTTCAAGAAGAAAATGAAAAATAACATTTTTTTTTTCTTCTTTCCTTTGATAGTTAGAGCCCGTTTGATTGCAAATGTGGAAAATGGGTGAAAAGAAAATATTTTACAGGAAATTGAATTGCCTAGAAATTATGTTACTGAGAATTATAATTAATTGTATTTGATTGGTATAATTTTCCACTTGGTCCGTTTGACTTTATTTTTATGAAAATTGTCAATTAAATGGATAAAATTTCTTAGAATTGGTGATAGAATTTGTTTGGATTGCCAAAAGGTAAAAAAAAAAAAATTAAAAAAGAAATTTCGAAATTTTTTTGTGTTCGTTTGATTTTGTTTTTCATGCAAATTATCAATTAAATGAATATATTTTTTTAACATTGGGTTTAGAAATTGTTCCAATTGTCAAAAAAATAAAAGATGTAAAATAATTTACCACCTAATACATAAGAAAGTGTTTTTATTAAAAAAGTAGAAAAGAAGTCACGTGAGACAAAAAGTGGAAACCCAATTCTAGGCCAAATTAATGCTATCAAACATGACTAAAGGTAGGAAGTGGAATTGCTTTTCCATTTTCCTAGGAATTGTGTGTCAATCAAACGGACCCTTAGATGACTTTCATGCGTAAGAATGATGCGGACCCTTGGACGACTTTCATGCGTAAGAATGATGTTTATTGGGAAGCGCAAATCAAAATTCAATAAACCCAAGTTCGTACAATAATAACTGGTTGAGAAAATGAAATGCTGGTACATATGCCAAACCCGGAGTCCGACCAGATGAATTCATCAAAAGATTGAGAAATACGGAATTACGAGAAAGTAAACCAACATAGAGGTGGTTAAATTGTCAAACCGAAAAATCAAAATCGAAATCAAAATCAAAATTTATGGATGAATAAGCACACACCTGTTAATGATCAGCTAGCGAAGCTTTAAGTGAAAATTACATGTACCCCAAAGAAAATGGAACTAGAATCTCGACGGTAGTAAAATTTCATAATCTACCAGACAAACTTGATTCACTTGTAAAAGTTTCCACTTTATTGGCTTCTACATAGATAACGGAAGAAGCATCCTTCGCTTCTTCTTCCGGGCAAGTCTTACGTGCTTTGCAATTCTCATGCATAAGAGTAATAGCAGGGTAATACATAACAAAATAATAGCAAGCTTCAAATGCCTAAAATATAAGGAAACGGCCGAGAAAACAAGGAATGCTAATGTGAAAAGTTCCCATATCACAAATATTGCAACATCCACCCTGCATCCACAAAGAAGAAAAGTTAGGACACATCATAAAGCATATCAAAAGGTACAATTTTTTTTAAAGGAGTAAAAACAATTGAGCATGTGTAATAAACTCAACAGAAATTAGTGGTCAAGGGATGGAAAATAACATAAATTTCAGAAGGCAATATCACTCTTATAAGCTAGATTTGATGAATAGTATCGTATACTTTTTATATAGTAATAGCCAATCACAACAGATGAACAGACACGAGATTTAATTCGAATGCAAGTTGCATACAAATTCCTGAATTGAACAATTAAAAGTTCAAGACAATTAAAAAATGAATTAATCACGTGGTGGCTTTTTTACTATTCATTTTGTTAGAAACTGATTCGATATCCACATACAACATCTCCTTAAAAATAAATTCTCTTATGGACCCATAATAGAAAGCATTTACTAAATCATGATCCTTTGTTTGCAGATTTATGATAGTTTTGATCTCAGTTTTCAGACTGAAACCTATCTTTCCAAAGATCACACCCATTGAACTTGGTGCCTAACCATGTTTCGAGTTTGCAATGGTCCAGTCAAAGAAAGAGGGATATATAGATTTAGTTTTTTGTAATTGTCACGTGACCACTAGCTGTTCCTATTTATAGACTTCAGGAAGTTCATAATCAAGGGGCGTGAGAGAGAGACAAGAAAAAAGTGGATAAACGCATGACCAATCATGGTTTAATTTACATCAAATTCCCGGTGGTGACTCGCCAACAAGGTTTCTTCACAATAATATTTCTGATTTCCCATTCCATTATCTCTTTGGAAGTAACTCATTACCATCCAATCTTATTTTGAATTGATGTTCATTGTGTTATCTATATTTTCATGGTAATAATGTTATTGGAGTGCTCCGAGATGTGTTCTTTTGACGAATACTGCATATCCTCTATAAGCCTTAGGTAGAATTGTGTAATCCAGTTATTTTCTTACAAGAAGATTTTCATGCAAGACTACATTTCAATCATTTTTGGTTTCAACCATTTATTCACTCATTTGGTGGTATTAATATCTGTGGGAATATTTGCTGCAGACAAAATCATAATTTCATGAAGAATTTCAGTTCCATACAAACAAAACCAAATTTAGAAGACCCAATCCAGCTAATTAAATCATACAACTCTTATATCTACTCATATATTAAAATTCAATTTCAAATAACATTATGTCCCGAAATATGTCCTTGAATGAAACAATTTAACAATTCAACTATTTAATTAAAAAAATTCCTACAACTGAAAACCCCAAATTGATCTAAATCTAGCAACGTAAGATCACTAAAAGGTAAATCTTCATTGGAAAATAAAAAAACCGAACCCAATTTGTTGTAAAAACCATCTAATTGAGGAAACACAAAAATAACTGGGAATAATAATCATAGGAAAATGATACGGTTATAAATTTCTTTAAAAAAAAAATAAAAATGAAAATCAATACCTAGAGGAGGCGAGATTGGAGGTGGAAGAAAAGAAAGAGACAGATGCCCAATCATGTTTGGATCGAATCTGATACTCCTTCAGCTGCTCCGCAAGATTCGATCGCGTTATCATCCTCGTCCACTTTATTTACCTCCACCCCTCCGCTCAATCTTTCTCCAGGCCTTTTATGGACTTATAATTACAATTGTGTATTTTCCGACCGGAGGCAGGTGATCGGAGGAGCTGGTGGCGACGGCAATTTTGAGTTGACGATGTATCAAAAATGAAAGAGGAGAAAATGCGACAATCTTCAATTCGAATATTGTAACATATTTTATTATTGGATATTCACAATTCACAAGGGAATTTGTGGTTTTGATTAAAAGCATAGCCAATTGCTTTTTTTTTTTTTTTTTAATTAAAATACATCAATAGTCCCTCATTAAAAAGTTCAGGGTAAATAGCATAGAACATTGTACATTTCAATGTTATTATGCAAAACGTCAATATATTTTATTTTTTGGCATTTTCATCAATATCTTTCACGTTTCATTGCAAAAAATGTCATTTTTAATCATTTTTTTATAAATAAAATGACGATTTTACTATCCTATTCAAGAAAGAAAAATAATAATAACCAACTGCAACTATAACCCTTAAGTATTTAAAAAATTACAAAGAAATCATAAATTCTTTACCACCACCACTTTCACAACCCGCAATCTATAGATCCACATGGCACCACCTTTCGACCGCCACCACCAACCTTGCTTCATTCCCTTGCCGTCCTCCCCCCATGCGAATTTGAAGATTCGAGCACTTAGAACTCACCAATTTTGGTCAAATAGCTCTCTTCGTGCATCACACCCGTGGAAGTTTTGGACCAGAAATTGAAATGGTTGGGGGATAATTAGTTCAATTAGATTAATATCAATTATCGTTTGGGTTTGTTGATGGTTCGATTGATACCAATTTGGGGATTTAGTGTTGTGTGATGCATGAATTGAAGGAGAAGAGTTTGGTAAAATGGACGTCGCCACTGTCGAATGTCTAGATTACAGTAGAATGATTTGAGGCACATTTGATTGATGTGATGCCATGTATAGGTTCGTCAAGGTGAGGGGTAACCGTCGGTGGTGGTGTGCGACCGTGGGTGGCGCCGAAAATGGGGTTGCCTTGAAGGGTTGTATACGGCAATTTGATATTTTAGGCTGCAAATGTGGCTATTTTCGATGGATTTTGTGACTAATACTGTGGGAGGGATGTTGGGAGAATGAAACGAGGCTCGTGGTGGTGGAGGCTGGGGGCGTGATAGCCAAAAGGTGATGTTATGTGGATCTATAGGTGGCAGCTTGATGGAGTTGTGAAAGTGGTGGTGATAAAGAATTTAGGATTTATCTGTAATATTCTGAAAAATTTAGAGCTATGATTGCAATTAGTGGTTTATTATTATTATTATTATTTTGTTTGAATAGGAGGATAAAATAATCATTTTATTTAAAAATGATTGAAAATGACCTTTTGTACAATGAAAGGTAAAATGTATGAGTGAAAATGTCAAAAAGAAAGGTAGGGTTGCACAATAACATTGAAATGTATGAACGTTTTGTACTATTTACCCAAAAGTTTATATTGTATACTCCGGATGTACTAATGGCACTTTTTTTTATTATGCTTCTATTTGGTGTGAAATAAAATCTAAATTAAAATTTAAGTTAAAATAAATAATTAATTTTAATCATATATTTTATGTGTTTTATTACTTTTTAACCACATATTTATGTATATTTTGATTTTATGTCAAAGTCAATAATTAGTATTAATCATACATTTTATGGAATTCACAACTTTTTAACCACACATTTCATCTATTTTTATCAAAAATTTATAAAATTTGATTTTAATCCACAAAAACATGTGCATATATTGAAAGGAAAATACTTGTTGTAATAACCATTTACTGATTGGTAGGGTGTTGATAAATTGAATTAGAATTGTCAAAATCTGTTCACCAATTAAACGTTGTGCTTATGTAATGTAAGTTAATGGTAGTGTGTGTGTGTGTGATCGATCAACACCCTTTGCGGGATCTAGGTTAGCGCGCAGTTGGGCACCGTAACCCGGCTTTCGGTTCATCCAGCATCGATAGTTCTGTTTACCAAAATGGCCCACTTGGGACTCTCAATTCCGTGGTGCGGCTCAATGAAGCAGCCACGTCGTCCTACCTATTTAAAGTTTGAGAATATGTCAAGGGCGTTGCACCTCCGATGCCTCTAATAATTGGCTTTACTCGATAAAAATCACACCCGAGCTCTAGCTATCTTGAGGGAACCAGCTACTAGATAGTTCGATTAGTCTTTCGCCCCTATACCCAAGTCAGACGAACAATTTGCACGTCAGTATCGCTGCTGGCCTCTACCAAAGTTTCCTCTGGCTTTGCCCCGCATAGGCATAGTTTACCATCTTTTGGGTCCCGATAGGTATGCTCACACTCAAACCATTCTCAGAAGATCAAGGTCGGTCGGCGTTGCACCCCTAAAGTGGATCACGCCAAACAGCTTCCTTGGGCCTTACAGGTTTACTCGTCCATTGACTCGCACACATGTCAGACTCTTTTGGTCCGTGTTTCAAGACAAGTCGAATGGGGAGCCCGCAGGCCAGCACTGGGAACACGCAAATGCCGAAGGCGCGCGCTATCCGCCACAATCGGAGCGACGACATTCCACAGGCATATCGACTACTCGAGCTTTGGCCGTCGCCTCAATTCGTGCTGGTCCACGACTCGAATCGATCGACAGACCGACTCATCTCCGTCCCACATCTGACCGGGACGTATCGTCAACCCCTATTTGCTATCCTCCCGACAATTTCAAGCACTATTTGACTCTTTTTTCAATTTTTTTTATCTTTCTCTCATGGTACTTGTTCGCTATCGGTCTCTTGCCCGTATTTAGCCTTTGACGGAATTTACCGCCCGATTGGGGCTGCATTCCCAAACAATCCGACTCACCGACAAGGCCTCGTGGTGTGACAGGGCTCTCACCCTCTCGGCGCCCCTTTCCAAGGGACTTGGAGATTTTTTATTTTATTTTTTGGTTGGTGAGGTTTTGATTTAGTCAAATCTCGTCACATCACCTATTGATAAACAAATTTATAAGTTATGATATATATGTAGCACATTCGATAGTAAAAGTCTTAAATAACCGCCATTTGAAATGTCTAAAATGTTCAATTTAAAAATATACTTGACAAAAGAGTTTGGTGTGAAAATGATTAATAAGTACCCATCATGAAAATACAGAAAACTCATTAAGGGTCTAGGCTGATGGACAAGCCCACTAAACCTAGCTTACTTGACCCAAAGAAAAGTCCAGGAACTTGTGATGACAAGATAACTAAAAAATCTCCAGGCCCAACAATGCAAGGGGTTTAAATGCCTACTTTAAGTCGTAATTACATTGAACTGGAATTTTTAAGATTTAATTTCAAAAATCAGATATAAAGTTTATTTATACACAAATCAGATATTAATTCAAAATTTAGTATTTTTAATACCATCAAAATTCATCACAATCCCTAATTACCAAATTTAATCCAAATCCTAACGTATTCATCTATCTTCCTCTTCCATCTCCTCCCTTTCTCTCACCTGGCATATTATCTCTCTCCCATTCTCTCTTGGGACTATTTATCTATCACAAACATCGGAAGGGGGACCACCGTCGTTGCGGTGATGACACCACTGTGGTGACCTGAACGACACTGCGACGACGATGCTCAAGCCACTACAACACAACGACCGCTGCTCAATGCTGTAGCACCCATCTCCGCTGCAGCGCCATGATGAAGCTGCATTGCAGAGCATCCCTCCATGCCGCTACTGCAATTTGATGGTGATTGTGGTACTACAAGTGGTTGGTGCGGGTGGAGGTGCTGTGGGGAGGACAGTTGCGGTGAAGGTGGTGGTAGTAGGACTCATTGACGGAGTGAGGGTGGATCTGGCTGTGGGGAGACCCTTTAGCCAGTTGCTGGTACGATGATGGTGGCGACGAGTTTGTGGATTTTTTGGTAGGGTGATGATTGGGTGTGATGTGGGTGGTACGGTGTGCTGCGGTGGATTTGTGGAGTTGTGGTGGTGGTGGATCTCTAGTTGCCCACATTATTGTGGGATGGTGGCGGTGATTGTGCGGTGGTTGTGGGTGCTACCGGGAGGTGGTGGTAGCGGTTCCGACGACGAGATTTTAGTTGACATTCTGTTGGTGGCAATAGTAAGTGATAATTACAAGTGTTGGTGCTGATCATAGACTATTTGGTTGTTTGTGATTATTAAATTGATTAATATGTGATTGATAAATAATATTCGATCAATGAAAAAGATAAATTGTTACATAAAAAATTGTTAATTTGTGACCTATAAATAAATTGTGACATTTTAATTTTTTTTTTTATTTGTGATCGATGAAGAAATTGTAACCTATAAATTTTTTGATGTGACATTAAAATAATTTTTGATATAAAAATTTTATAATTTGTGACCGATGAATAAATTGTGGCGTATAAATTTTATAAATTTGTGACCGATGGACAAATTGTAACCTATAAAATTTTTGAATTGTAATCGTAAAATAATTTGTGACATACAAAAATTGTGATTTGTGACCAATTATATGAAATTTGTAACCAAATTATATGGAATTATGACATTAATATATTTAATTAATATAATATATGTTTAATTAATTTCTTTATAAATAAGATTTTAAAAAACCTGAGATTTGAAATTTTAAACCTTAAAAAATCTGAAATTTAAAATTTTAAACTTTATCTTTTAGATTTGAAATGTGTGAAACTTCTTAGTTATGAAATTTTCTCCTATTGTAATCAACAATTTCATGGGCCCAATAAGGGTATCTAGGACCAACACGAATAAGGAGAGGCCCAATAAATGGGAAATTAACTAACTATGGTACAACAACAATAATTATTTTTTATAAATGAAATATAATAATGGGAAAAATTCATAATTCAGGGATTATCTTTGATGAAATAAAAAATCAGGCTCCAATGTTTAAATTTACAAAATTCAGATTTTTCTATGAATTAATTAATTATATTTTACAATTAATCTATTAAATTAAATATTTAACTTTAATATAATTGACCCATCCCACATCATCTCACCTCCACTGCTCCGGCGACTACTCCTGTGATCGACGGCTAATCGACGACCGACGACTACTCCGACAACTGTTCTCCGGCCGCGCTTAATTCCGGCGACCATTGACCGCCTCCTAATTCCGGTAACTGCTCCGATTCTAAGGTCACATACATCTTATTAATTAGTTAAAAATTTAATTTTCGGTCACAACTTATCAAATTAATTGGTCACAAATTATTTCGAAGTCAAAAATGAAAAATATTATGGGTCACAGATTTTTAATTGATCACAAGGTAAGAAAATTTGTTGGTCACATATTTCCAAATTTGTTGCCACAGAGAATAATATAGTTAATCACATATCGATATAGTTGGTCACGTACACCCAAACACTCGTCCCTCAATCCCAAAATACCACCAATACTTGGTCACAGATCGACCAAATAGTTGGTCACAGAAACTCTTCGTCCCATCTGCAACATTCGTCCGTCAATCCCAATACACCAACAATAAAAGGTCACAAGTCACAAAATGACCAAAACAGTTGGCTACAGACGCTTCGTCCCATCCCCATCCGACCCTAATCCCTAAAACACCCACCAACAATAACACCACCAACAACCACCACCACCACCACCTCTGCCTGAACAGCACCACCAACAATAACACCACCACCCAAACCGCTTGCACAGAAATCCGTCCCCACACCCACACACACAAATCTGCCCCCGCACGCACCCACGCACACACAGCATAAACACATACACACACACACACACACACAGCATAATGCACTTACGTCGGCAACACCCACGCACACAGCAGAACGCTGCTACAACGCCGGCAGCAGCGTCGCGAGGCGCCGTTCAACAGCGTCGCACTGCCAACGGGGGGTGGGGGTGGGGGTGGGGGAGGGGGAGGAGGGAAGGAGGAGAAGAAGAATGGGTACGAGGGGAGGGGGAGATACGGGCGCCGGGAAGTGGATGCGGCTGGTGGTTGACACAATAAGTTCAAGACACTATAAGGTTAACACATGGACATAGATATTGTGAATAATATGTATGACGGTGCAATCATCTAGATAATCGTGTGCTTTAATGCATTACTTTGCATATGAATTCGAAATAGAAATATGATAAGGTCGTGCTTAAATATATTTAAGTTACCTCGGAAAAGATAGTTAGATAAAAACGAATTATCGATTGTCGTGAATGAATAAATTACACTACATTACATAAGTCAAAAAACGGAAATAGGACATCAATAGGTGGATTCATAAGTCCTATACATTCATTCCATAAATTCATACAAACCAACGTTTTTAGATAATTCATATAACAATTTAGAGATAAATAAAATCATCTCTTTTGTGAGACGATACTTACATTTATTACTTGCCAACAATTATGTACGATTGCGAAATTACATTGAATACATACCATCATTCCTTAACATAAGTAACGTAAATAGTATATTCTAAAACACCATAATCTGCAACAGGATCATACGAATAAGTATTTGAAATGGAATATCCTCGTGCCATTCGAAAAATACCCGTGCCACCGACAATCGGCAGCTCACGATCCCTTTCCAATATCGGATTTCTCCCTAAAATGCAAAGTGTACTACCATTATATCTCCCCGACGTGAACACAAAATTTATGTTCATCGCCAAGGCCGATTTTTCCAGGTCAGCAAAAGTAATGAGCCCTTGAGCTCTGCCCAATTTCCTTGAATTTCTGTCAGGATCGACCGTTATTTAAGTCATCTAAAACTCGAACTTGACCGAATGATGTTGGTGAAATTGAAGTAATCGTTGATCGAGACACTTCATAGACAGTTTTATTAGGACCAGACAGTTCGTCCTGAATATAAAAATGTAGTTTGGTTACCTCTTTCTTACCTAGGCAATAATTTTGGAACCATGTTTTTTCTTGTTTGGACATTTGGGACATGGCATGGACACTTGCCATGGCTACGATGAATGAGAAAATCTTGAAAAGTACACCAAGATTTCCCATTTCTGTTTCTTTCCCTCTTCTTTTCTTTCAAGAATGAGTGTATTTCAATGATGAAATCCATGGGGGAACAAGTGTAGGGTTTTATAGGCAAATTGTCCTTTTGAATATTTTAAGACTTTGACTTGTAATACATAGAAAAAAAACCTCTGAAACCGATCAACTGAGATTAATTCTTCATTTCATTTTCTACGGTGGAGTTTATTCTCACGTCTTTCTTTTACTGTATATTTGCTATTTCACCTTCTATGTGAGAAAGCTGTTAAAGTGACTGTACAAAAAGGCTGAACATATAGCACAGTTCAAGAAATTAATCGCGGGATTTGCCTCAAATAGCTAAAAGCAATTTAAAAAAATAGAGAAAAGAATAAAAGAGCCCGTGCCCACCAAATCCGCCACCATGGATCGTGCTTTTTTTCCTTCCCTATCTTTTATTTGATTGTCATTTTTAATTTGATTAGGGATAAGGTTATAATTGACTTCTTTAAAAAAAGTTTGACATTTTATTTTATTTGAATATCAAAGGAATTTCGTCCATTAGAATTCAAAAGTACAATAAAATTGAAAGATGAAAGCAACAATGTTAAAAGAAAATGTTTTGAAGGACAATAAATTAAAGATTGAAAATATGAATAGGTCAAGCTTGCTTCCAATTGTACAGTGCCGTGCACTTCATTGATTTGAACCTCTCAAGTACGCCAACGTTATTTTCAGTGAAAAATTAAATGATGCTATTCGACTCTTCGTCACCCTACATAGGTTGGTTGAGTACAGAGAGTGGCAAAATATCATCTTCACTTACTTGGTAAGCGGTATAAAATATGTCGATTTATCAATTTTAAAAAGCTTAAATATGTCGATTGTATGAACTTCTTAGAAGTTTAGTTCTATAATTTTTAATCGTATGATGAAAACAATTGTAATCGGTGAAGCAACAGATATAGAAGGCGTCATGTGTCTCTTTAACATCGGATTAAAAAGTAAAAGGAAATTTGTTTAAGTCTGACTAAGCAATTCATTCACAAGTGATTGATAAGATACGTGAAACGCTTTAAGTCAATACGGGGAAAGGCCATAGACTTCGCTCAAATTGTGGACGGGTTTCTCAATTGTTGAAGAAATTTATTTCTTGGATGCAAACACTAACAATTGTTTGGTACTAAAAAAAAAATTTTAATTCTTGGATACAAACACTAGCAAATAATGCTATTCACAAACTCACTTGATTTGCAAACAAAATGTTTCTTGATGCACCATTGGAGATGTCCTGACAAGGATTAGGAAACGCAACCAATAAGGAAACAAATTCATAAGTGAAGTTTATACGAGGTACAATTCTAACTCGCAAGTTTAGAACACAAAATGCCTAAATAAGTAAAATTTTAAAAGAAGACCACGAAGGATGTAAATAAATAAAATTATACTTAAAAGTAGAATTCCTAATAGAATTGTGTCTTTGGTCTTGGTCTTCTTGAAAGAGGTCTTTCGTTAATAGAGAAATAAAAAGAATTGTTCATATTTTGTTTTAGTAATTAAATCAATTTATTATTAAATATTTAATTCTAATATAATATAATAAACCCATCCCACATGCACCACCCATACCACTCCGACGACCATTCCGACCACCACTCTTCTCCGACGATCGTTTCGGCGACTGCTCTGATTCCGACAATTATTCCGACGACTATTTTCGGTGACCATTTTGGTCACATATTTACAATTTACGGTCACAATTCAAAAATTTTATAGGTCACAATTAATTCGTTGGTCACAGATTTCAAATTAGTTGGTCACAGATCAAAATTTATGGTCACACAGTCATAGATTCCCAAATTAATTGGTCACAGAATTTTTCACGGTCACAGATTATATAATTTTTAGGTCACAGATGAAAAAATGGTTAATTTCATTTGTCACATATTTTCAAATTTATTGGTCACATATTATTTTTCAGCCACATTGTCAAAAATTTAGGTCACAATTAAATAATTAGTCACATACCCCTGACATTACCACTTCAGCCACCACCACCACCACCCACAGCCACCAAACAAAGCACGGCCACCAGCCCACCACCCCAACATAACCGTCTCCACCGTCGACACAACCACCGACAGAAACCATCACAACCACCAGGACCACGACCACCGCCAAATCCGCCTAAAACCCCATAACAACACAAAAACACCACTAACCGCACCTAACCACCATAACACCACCACTGCACACAAAACAACACCACGCCCAACCAAATAAAAAAAATAAAAAAAGACTAACACAAAAACACCGCCACAATAACACCACTAACACCACAACCGCACCCAACCACCACAACACCACCACCACCACCGACACTGCACACAACACCACGCCCAACCAAATTAAAAAAAGAAAAGAAAAGAAAAAGAACGGCAGCGTCGCCCAAACACCTACTGCAACGTCCAAACACCCACAGCAGTGTCGCCGCTATCGGCGTCGCGAAGCTACTGTGAACGCAGCAGTGTCGAGGCACTGCTGCGATTCACAACAGCGCCTCGACGCTGAGAACGACAGCGTCGCAATGCTACTGCCGTTCACAACAGCGTCGCGACGCCAGTAAAGAAGAGAAGGGGAAGGAGAAGGGAGGGAGGCGGTGGTGGTGCAAGTGAGAGAGTGGAGAGAAATGAATTATTTAGGGATGGATATATAATACTTGATTTAATTATTAATTCAATACCTGATTTATGATTAAATCCATAACCTCGAATATTTCAAAAATATCAATCTCTCGGAAAAAAATCTCAAAAATCAAGTGTTCTTATTTTATAATGTTTGATAAAATATTGTGCCTTATAATTAAATGTATTTGAGTGTTTTAGAGAGAGAAAGTGACTAAATTACCTAAAAAATAAAAATCACTTCATCCTAAAAAAAATATTTTTTTTTGTTTTCAAGGAAAATATGGTCACGTGAACAAAAGTAGAAAAGTATTTTCGTGGAAAAATCGTCTGTCAAACTGCATGAAAGTAGAAAATTAGATGAAAAAAAAAAAAAAAAAAGTAAAATGCACCCTTAGAGAACACTCGAAAGATTATAACAAAATTGGTGAATTCAATATCTTTCAAGATTGGCTTAAACTATAAATATGAATTCACCTTCAAACAATAAACTTTGTACAGGGGGAAAAAATTCAAAAATTCAAAATTAAGTGAGATTTACAATAAACGACCATGAACTGCAGAGGTAAGATGGTGAAGAGAGTAGAGTTTAATAGAGTCCAAAAAATGAAGTAAATGATCTTGTGAATTAGAATGAGAGATAAGGCACAATACACATTAACGATCGCTTAATTTAAGGGATTTCTGTTAATTATTCCTTTAAATTCTTAATTAAAAATTAAATTAAATTATCAGTATCCAGTAAGTGTCGAATACAAGAAATATTAGTATTTCATACTTTTTACGGTATTTCACGTATCATATTTTAACGTCTTAAACAAATAAATTTTAAATAATTAAACTTTTGGTTAAAAAATTCCGGCATGACAATTAAATTCAAATATTATTTTAAATATTTTATATAATAAAAAATAATATTTAGTCAAATATTTATATGTACAATTATTGCCCCAATTTGGTTCGGCTTGAAATTTAAATTTAAATTAAATTTAATTTAGCCCTTGTTTGATCGTTATTTTTTTTTTTCAAAATACATTATTCTCTCTCTTCTTTTTAACCACACATTCTTTAATAAAATAATATTATACGCAATTCAAAAACTTTCCTTCATTTTTAACCACACATTATCTATCAATTTACTATTCAAAAATGCATTCTACCAAAAAAATAAAAAAAATGTAAGCAGAAATCATTAAAATCTCTAAAAGCCAAACAGACCCTAATTATATTAGGGACTACACTGCTATAGAAAATTTAGTGTAGTTTTGAATGCAGAAGTTAATAAATATAATTCGACCAATATGATACACAGACACTTATCCAATTCTAAGAAACTATATTGGCTTCTGCTTTTGAAAAGAGATTTTACCTTATTATGCATGGAGAGGAGATGGGCTCATACTTCCCATGAAGGCTTCCTCTAATTTAAGAGGAAATTGTTCCTTAATTCATCAAGCGCATAGCCAGAGTTGATCTTTGCCAATGTTGAAACGAAAGGAACAAAATCTGTCACTGCTGAAACAGTCCCTATCTTCTCCCAGGATTTTGCTAAAATATTGTGCATGAAAATTTCTCCATCTTCTCCACCTTTCTTCCTTCGAAGAAGAATCAGTCTTCGGCCATCAAATATTATAGGAAATCCATTCCTGTAGCTTCGTATGTTTCCAATTCTGTGCCAAATTTGCCATGTCTTAGCGTGTACAAGATCATAAAAATATATGACAGTTTCATATTTTGAAGGGCAAACAAATACAAGTGAATCTTCAACTCCTCCGAACCATATGTCATAACCATACCATGTACCAAAGATTAACTTAACAGGTCCTTGAAAGATTCTAGCCCGGCGTTTTTCCAACTCGAAAGAAAGAATACTGCCATCTTCTCTAAGCCAATGTAGAGAATCATGCAAGTACAAAGAAGAAGAATTCCGCCACAAGAGGCAAATATAAAAGGAGGTTGGTACCTAATCTCCAAATCGTTCAGAGAGTAAGGATGCTCCAATTGGAGTCGGCTAAAAGTTACAGGATCCAAATTCGAGCAATAAAGCAGGTTACTGATTTTTTGCTTTGATCGAACAAAGTGTTTGTGCTCAAAACTAAAAGTTACAGGATCCAAATTCGAGCAATAAAGCAGGTTACTGATTTTTTGCTTTGATCGAACAAAGTGTTTGTGCTCAAAGCTTTGATTTGAAATATACCTGTTGAAATTTTTGTCCAGAATCTTGCATCGAACTGCGTCTTTTAGGGGTAACCATGTGTTTTCGCGCGTTTTTGCAACCCGCCAACAATTACGAGAGAGAGGGGTCAGACGATTGTGTAAGGAACAGACCTCTTGAGACAAAGTCCCAAAAAGGGGTGCGTATGCCAGTGAAGGATTACAATTGGGAAGTAGACAAAACGCCTCCAAGGGGCGCAAGCACACGAGTACTGAAAAATGATTAAATTTAAACTAAGGAATAAAAATTACACGATCTCTTGTAGAGAGTTTTTGATTCGCTTTTTTCCTTCTATGACGTTACTTCTTTTATACTTCTTGAGCATCCCTTGGTTATCGAAACTGCTCAGACTTGCTTCGTATCCTTCGTAACCGCCCACTCTTTTAGTGAGGAATCACTTATTCGGGGAGTAGTTGCTTAGTAACCGCTGTCACTACCTTTGTTGCTTCCTGGATCGTGGGATCGTGCCGGGTTTACTTGCCAACCGCTTCCAAACTGTATCTTTTAGACTTGTTTGATTTTGGGCGACTTGGGGTTCTGGGCGACAATGAGGCTGTCGTCCTGGGCGATTGTGCCGTACTATCTTTGTTCGGCCTCTGGGCGTCCTACAACCTTGGGGCGATGGTATTCCTTTGTTCTTGGGCTTCCAATATTCAGGTTTTTCCACAAGCCTCCAACTTGGGCCTTTTAATTGGCTTCTGTTGGGTCTTTACCTTGGATTTATCAATTGGACTTCCTTTCGATTTTGGGCTGCATTTTAGTGTGTCAACAGTGACTGTTCATCGCGCGACGGAGGTCAAGAAGAATGAGGCGATTTTTAGGGTTTCAAATGGAGAAAGGAATGACAATTAGAAATGGAACGTGATTTGTTTTTGCCAAAAAAAATTGCCTTACATGCCATGTCTTTCTATGAAACAGCTGTGAGCCTTCATTTTCTAAGCCCTTGTTTGAGCCACCTTTTTTGAAAATGAGAATGAAAAATATAGCCGTTATTGGGGCCCACACAAGAGATAAAGAATTTGAATTTAAATGTTGATGTGATGGATAACGGTCATATTTTTCATTTTAGATTGGAAAAAATATGGCTCAAACGGGGCCTAAGTGTAGCGTGGTCGAAAATCTAAATGTACCTTTTGCTTTACATTATTGGAAAGAATTAATCTAAACGCACATAAAATTTATTTACAGAATTTTTACCTATTTTCACATGGGTGGTCGTCCCATGCGGGACCATGATAATAAAAAATGGCCAAAAAGTGGGTACAGAACCCCCCCGCCGTACCTCAAGCCTCTCTCTGTTGGAAATGATGGTGCTCTTGTTAAAGAATGTACACACTACACTGTGATCTAGACCACGAGTTACTCGTAGCATGATTGATAACCCAAAAGTCGGAAGCAAACCAGTAAACAGTAGAGAAAAATACTTCTCGATATCAAAATACTGACCCTAATCCCTAATTTCGATACAAACAATAAGCTGGAAGAAGGGATTGGATTAATTCAATTTATTCGAAATTAATTTAACCTTATAATAGAATGATAATGTCTGCACTAGTGTGTGGGAAGAGATCTTTCTTTGAAGACATAGATTCATCAGCATCATCACCGGCGTCAGCGTCACCACCGGTTTATAAGAAACTTCGGTGCTCTTCATACTCGCCGCCGCTGACTCCCATAGATCAATTGAAGGTCTTATTTCCTGATATGGACAGTCAGGTGGTGTTTTTGAAGTTTTTTTTTTAATATGGAATTCGATTCTATTTTAGGGTTTTAGTGGCTAATGGAGTTTGATGTTATCTGATTCTTATGAATTGATTCAATTTTTCAAAGAAATTGTTGATTTTGATTAATTGGATTTTTAAACTCGGGATTAGGGTTATAGTTCATGTTAACGTGTTAAGTTTAAATTTTCTCGATAGGTCATAAAAACATTTTCTCACATATGTTATAGTACGGTATAGTACGGATTGACCAGATATTTTGGTCCTGTTGTTTAGTACACATTAAAATTTTCATTCTCATTCTTGTACTCATTTTTAAGTACACATTTTCAATAAAATAATATTTTTCATCACATCAATAATCTTTCTTTTTTTTTAACCACACATTCTCTATTAATCTACTATTCCAGAATACATTCTTCCAAAATAATGTGGCTCAAACACACCTGAGTTTTCTTTCTTAGGGATATGAATTCACATAATGTTTGTGTGTTAGTTATTGGTTTAAAGGATTTTTGTTTTGTTTTTTGAAATACAAATTGCTTAATTTTCAATGATTTTATTATGGACACCCCTCTATTGTTTCTTTGGTGTTTAGTTGTCTTAAATGTGGTGACAATGAACAATGCATTATCTGGAATATAAAAAGCTTACAGCATTAGGAATTATCAGAAGGCATAAACTCAACGATATCATATTTTGAGTTCCTATCTCTAGTGAGCAGCCGCTGATATGCTCTATCTAATTAAATGTAGTTGCACGTGAATTATTCGCTAGCATTGTCTTTTACATTGAGCTTTCATTACATGTCTATTATCTTTGTAACCTTCTGAATCAAACTTAATAAAAATAAGAATATCATCAGTCATTTTTTGTTTGATTTATCATCCTTATATGGATTAATAACTCACATTTTAATTTGTTGAATCTGGGGTTTCGACCTTTTCAATTTCTTCATCGCCTTAGGGCTCTAATAGATGTTCGGATAATTAATAGTCTTTTTGATAAAATTTTAGCTTCTTGAGAAAGCTTTGGAAGAATGTAGCAATGATTTGGACTCTGCTATTAAGTGCCTTCATGAGCTTTGTCTAGGATATGAGAAGGGCAGCTCCTCCACTGCAGAAACAAATGTGGATATGGAGAAAGGTATGTGCTTAAATTGCATGGAGTAGCTTGCTAGATTTTTTAGAGTTCTATGCTGCAAGCTTAATTTTACATTGCATTTTTTTTTCCTTTTAGAATAGTTTACTTGTATACTACTTATGTAAAACTTTTGAATCTCTTGTTTTAATATATGCCTTTGCACGTATTTATTATGTATCATTAATTATTACTGTGTTCGTAATTCTTAATCTTAAAACATTGCGCGTATTCATTGCTTTGTAACTAAAAAGCTGTTCAAATGCATGTTTAATCTCATACGGACATTTGATTCACATGGCGCAAATTAGTATTGAGTGGGATAACCATTTTATAAAGGGTTCAGAGGCACGAAAGTTCCTTCCAAGTAACCTTAATATTAAAAGTGAAGATGACAATCATTCCAAAAGGAATGACTCTTGATTAGTTTTAAATCTTAAATAGGTATTCCTGCCCTAGAATATCAACATACTCAGATGGGCTATGTAACAGAGTGCGACACGTGGGGGAGAGAGTAAAAATAACATTTACTATTTGGTATTAGATATTCATGACTAGAGTAGCAGTAGCACCTCTATGGAAACAGTTTACAATGCGAGTTTTGTGATTTGGCATGCTATAATTATTTCACCTTTCCAATTATCATAACTGATAACACTTGGTGAGAAAATATATGGTTAATTGATTATCTCTATAATGTAGTTGATGTTTGCTGGAAAATGAGTCTTGTTCAGAGGTTAAGTGAAATAAAATAACAAATATTTCCATTAGTTGCTGGTGTGTTGGGTATTCTGCATATTGTCGACAACTCGAATTTTTGTTGTCGAGGCACTTAAATGGTTGCTACATTTTGAAAATTTATAAAAATGTGAATCTTTTGATAATACAAAATTGACAGGTGCAATGCCAACTGGTGGGGAGGCAGTTCCCTTGGAAGAGCCTCGCTTCCAAAACAACCTGCCAGAAGATGGTACAAAATGGGTGGACTTGTTTGTGAGGGAGATGATGAGTGCCACTAGCATAGATGATGCTAGATCCCGCACAAGAAGAGTATTAGAAAGTTTGGAGAAATCCATTGGTGCTTGGGCTGAGGCAGCTCAAAGCTTTTACAAGGTCAATCTTTATGTAGTATGATAGTACAATTTTAAAAGGCTAAAGGGTGGAAATAGCGTTGATGATAAAAAAAAAAAAAAAAATTCATTACCAGTCCCTTTATAAGGAACAATGTCTTTCTGAATGTTCCAGATAAAGTTTGATTGTACCCTCTGGCTGATTGTTTTGAATTATTGTGCTCAAAGTATAACTGGTCAGAAGAAGACATGGCTTGGCTCTTGCTTTTGCTAGGATACTTTTTAGCCTTCTCTAAATGCAAATTGTTGTTTCTTATGATATGAAGACTCGCATGCTCTGTTATTCAGGTTTCAAATAGTTTTTCTGTGTATTCAGGAAAATTTGATGCTGAAGGAACAAATCGAGGTGCTTCTCCGCGACAATGCCATCCTCAAACGAGCTGTAGCGATCCAGCATGAACGCCAAAAGGAGTATGATGAGAGGAGCCAAGAGGTCCAGCAATTGAAGCAGATGGTGGTTCAGTATCAGGACAGGTTGAGAACTCTAGAGGTTAGTGCCTTAACATGTAGCACAACCCTAACATCATAACTTCCTTCTAGGGAGTCCCCTTAGATGTCACTAAGCTGTGAAAAGTTGACCTTGAAATACCACGTCTATTGGCATATAAAAGAAGAATGTGAGAAAAATGTTTGAGAAAAAAAAGTTTCTAATTAGGATATGAGAAAAGTTGCTTGATTTAAAGTTATACCTACTAAAAGATGCCTAATGGATGTCCTTGTTTAATTGCTGATCTTGCAGTTGAATAACTATGCCTTGACATTGAATTTGCGTCAGGCTCAGCAGAGCAACTCAATCCCTCATCACTTCCATCCAGACGTGTTCTAATAAGTAATAAACTGAGTTGCATCGGCTTCTGTAAGCTCTCACACGGGCTGTGTTTAAGTGTGAAATAGTAATATTACGTGTGTATAAGAACCTGGGCGTCTAGATAAAGCTATGTAAGTTGAGGCCATTTTTCAAGTATACAGCCTAGTAAATTTACTACTGCAATGTCAAAAGCTTGAAATTCTAATTTGTTTGTGCTTTTAAGTTATTCTGTCATGAAGTTTTGTTGCCATTGATTAATTCTCCTCATTAAAGTGGATGGATAATATTCATATTCAATGGACAGTGCTCTCAAATTTTATATTCACTGGATATATTTGCGCAAGTAGGATCTGATTAAACTGACTAAGCGAAGAAGCAAAGGCTCGATTCCAGGATTCCATGCGAACTAAACTAATCTATGACTCAATCAAGTGTGTGGAAGTTCTAGGATGTAACAGATTTGAGTAACTAGCTGCAACTGCTACAGCAAGTGATGTTTGTGGCAGACTTGAGCCATTAACAGTTGATTAGAATTAAGCTACTTCGCCAGAAAATGTTGAAAGTTGATTATTTTTGAAACAATCCAATAACAAAATGTCGTGGAATTCTTTCAAGAAAAATGTCAAACTTTTCTAACATGGTTGGAACAATTAACTTGGAAGGGAATGAAGACGTTAATGATGATGAACTGTGCAAAGTAAACAACAGCTCTAATGATAGAGACAATTCATCTACCTATCTATATAGTCGTAAGCGAGCATTGGCACGCCAAAACCATAATCCTCGTTCCTCTATAAATAAACTGGAAGCTCGCTTTCGCATTTCTCTGTCAAACACAATGTCCATTTGAGTACTCAACACTTAAAGCTCAAGCGTGTTCAATTACTATAATCCCTATGATTTAAAGACATTAAAAATAAATTAAGTTTCATATTTAGTCAAGTTGAGTGCAAGTGCAAAACATGCCATTTTAGCACAAGCATACAATGAAATCGAGGATTTTAGTATAATAGAGACTCAATCACGAGTACAAGGCAAAAGAATTGAACAATCATGTCAAACTCTAGCACGAATACGTTCTAATTCTTCTTAACAAAGAAAATAATGACTTATCTCAAACAACTTACTTTGTTACCACGTTCTTTTTTCATGAATAACCGTTAGTTGTTGATTTTGGTTTTGCAAGTATATTCTTATAATATATGAAACCATCTTATTGAATTTTGGCATGTAACATAGTTTTTGGTCACTCGTTGATTTTATTGTTGCAAATAGATTTTTCACAATATATGATCTAGCGTTCGTTAAAGTTTGGAATAGAATTGATATATAGTCACCAAAACACGATAAGGTTAATTTGTTTATTGGTAAAAAAAAAAGTCATAATTTTATTATACAATTAAGATAATTAATATTTGATAGGAATTGACTTGCCTCTTGAACCAGCGGGTCACCGATTAAATCACTGCATTGTTCGAGTCAATACAGGATCGGGTCTCACAACTATGCTCGCTGCCGATGCCATTATTTAATTACCATGTATATGTATGGATCCCGGTTATTTAAGACAAATGTTAATTAAATGTGTCTAGGAGTACTGAATACTCCGAAGTAGAAACTTTAATTAAAAAGTAACTCAACTTTAAAACGTGCTGCATTGTAATCATGTATATTCAAAATATGTTGCATAAGACATGGTAGTTTCATTCAGTAAGGAAATGAACTCAATTTTCACTTTCTTCATATTCACCAAGTCATATAACCAAACATAATTCGACGATTGATACTGCAATCTCAAGATTCAAACGTACTTCATCAATTAGGGTCCGTTTGATTGCAAGTGTGGAAAATGGGTGGAAAGAAAATGCTTTACAGGAAATTGATTTTCTTGGAAAATGTTTTACTGAGAATTGTAATTAATTGTGTTTGATTGGTATAATTTTTCATGAAAAATGTTGAAACTTTAATGTCCATTTGACTTCGTTTTTTATGGAATTCGTCCATTAAAGTGATAATTTTTTCTACTATTGAATCTAAAATTTGTTCTCATTGTCAAAAAAAATTTCTTACCATATCGAATATCATTCGTTTGACTTTATTTTGCATGAAAGTTGTCGATAAAAGTGAATTTTTTTTTTTTACCATTGTGTCTAAAATTTGTTCCCATTGCCAAAAAAAAAAAAAAAAAAGTAGAAAATGTTTTCCCACCTATTACCGGTTGTGCATTGTATCTAGAAAAAGAGAAGAATACATTTTCTGTAGAAAATTTCGCATATCAAACAGTTAAAAAAGTGAAAGTAGAAAAATATTTTCCTACTTACATGGAAAACTCCGCCAATCAAACGGACCCTTATATTTTAACTCGATCTACCTCCTCGACCAATTTGTTCATTCTTCCAAAGCATAATCATCTAAGTCGATGTGTACCTCTACCTCTTTTTCAAACTGCGTAATTTCGAACATGATAACCATTGTTTCAAAAAGTGTGATAAATTGAATTTTTCTCGAGGAAAGGCCAAGTCGTCTTCATAGTTGAAGTACTTCCCATCACTTTCTTGATCTTCAATGCTAACATATCCATTAGCTCTTGCATCGCAAGCATTTGATCTGTAAACAAAATGCTTTTAATTTCATTTCTCATAAACGAAATGGCATATTAATTGCTAGTAATATTACGACATGAAGTGAATCTTACAGCGTGCGCTGTCCAGATACAACAAAGTGGTTTTCAGATTGGTGTCGAGCAAGTTTGTGGTGAATCCTCATATGCCGGCTAAAACGAAGCTGTATTATCAAAGAAATGACAATATCATGAATTCAAAAAATAAACCTCGGAATAATATGTATGACATTTATCTTGTGGAAAATATCATCGCAGTCTGCAGACTACACTTAACAAGTAACTAAAGTTCAGCTGAAGATTTTTTCAAATACGACGTGAGGTAATAACGATATGTTTAGCCATAGATTACACAGCCATTGACTTATCCTCAGTTAGCAGCAGGACTCGCTGTAGTAGTCTCGTTGCAAAGTTTATTGACATTGATTTTTCATATTTCGTACTACTTGGGAGATTAATGAGCATAAATGCAGCCACGATGTAATCTAATACAAGAAAGAAAAAATGATGGTGATGTTCTGTGTGATTTTTTTCACTACATTCAGCTCTCAAATGTGTGTCTTTCTATGTCTAAAGTCCTCTTTCTCGTATAGAAGTGATAAAAAAATGGTGGGGGCTCACAGTTGAGGCAAAGGTGAAGACATTTATGTTGGGACGCAACATGCCAGAACTACATTTTCATTGTTTTTAGAGAGCTTAGAAAATTGGGTAGCTTGAAAAATGATCATAAATGCTAAAGCAAAAAAATTATCTGGTCGTCTTAGATCCTACTTCCGTCTAGAATTAGATGAATAGTAGAACATGAAACTACCACATCACCATCTTCGATCCCATAACTTTGAAGGCAAGCTTTCTCGTTGATTAGCTTTTGACCCTTGTAGCACAAACAGAAGTGGCTCCATATGAGCGACCTATTCATTCAATTGAAATCCCATTAAAAATTTCAAATATAACAATTCATTCTAGGTGTATTTTTGGCATCGTTGTGAATGGAATCGCACAAGCATACATAAGGATGGTAGATTTCAATTTGGTCTACAATCTTTAAAGGATCGAACGTTGTGTACATCAAATTATTTGAGTCAATAACACTAAGAATCACTCATTAACCGAGTCAATACACAAATGACATGTTTGATAGGTGGAAACAAACATATAGTAACTTCGTAGAACTTGTGATATAATCACATTATTATGCATCAAAAAGATTGCTCAACCTAAAATAATATTTCAAAATGCCGCATATTTGTGTCTTTGAATGGCCTAAAGTCTCTGAAAACATTTAACCTAATATATCATTTTCTACATGGTTACCGTCTTTCTTGGTTAAAAATATCAATAGTCGTGTACTTATAAAGTTGTTTCCAAATTGAGCTTTAAATTTTTTATTGAATAGTCACTATACTTACAAAGTGTATCTCATCTATCCAGAGTCGGATCTGAAATTTTTAGGGGCCCATTTTGTTTGTTTGTTTGTTTGTTTTTTTTTTTTGAAACCTTAAACCTCGACTTTAGTCTTCAACTCCAGTCTTCACGCGAATCACGCCTCCACCTTCAGAGTTCGGCCCTTTCCTGAATTTCCTATTTCCTCCACTGCTCCACGCCATGCCTCTACCTTCAGCGGTTCAGCCCTTCCTTGTGCCTGAGTTTCCACCCTACTCGGAGTCCTCCCGTTCGACGTGGGTCCATAAGTCCAGATTCTTCTGAACGAAAGAACTGAAAGTTCAAGTGTTCCTCCATTTACATACAAGACGTAAAAAGATTGTGCGACTCCTCTGAAGACTGTGATTGGGGTACCTCTCAATTTATGTAGCTCTGTTACACAATGTTTTTTCTTCAGCCTATTTGAGTAGAAAATTGTTTTAAGCATGCTAAGATTGATTCTTGTTATCATCTATAGGATGCTAAATATGGTTTGTCAAAATATAATGCAGCAATGCCTCGATCTGAAGATAGAAGGTACAAGAAGTTAATTAACACAATACATCTATTTGATGACAAGTGAAATTTTGAAAACTAATTTCACATTGCCTATAACTCGTAGGAACAAAGCACCAATCGATCCCTCAGCTTTAGGAAGCAGAACAAGCAGCCCCAAATGGCACATTTTATCGGGAGTGTAAGTTCAAGTGATATGAAAATCTCTACTTATCAGTTGATTTTTAGAACCACAGTTTCAAATAAGAAGAGATTGAGATAACCATTGAATTTGATCTCGATTAACCAGTATATTATTTTATTCAATTCTTCTCCCTGAATTTCGATTAACCATCGAATTTGATCGAATCATTTGAATCTAAGAATCTTCGATTTACAGAAGGTGGAGCTGTAAAGCCTAAGGAGTAAGGAATAATCAATTTTCTTAAGCCTTGAGGGGTATCACGTATCCGGGTATGTTTCTTGTTTCTAGCTTTACTAGTTTAGTAGTTTACTGTATTTTGTTATGTGATTGAGAATTTGAGTATGGATATTGGTTATTGGATAATGGATGGATGATTAAGGATGACAGGGTTGAAGTTTGAAATGAGATTTTATAAATCTGCAATTCTGCATATATTAGACTATTAGTTATGAGATTTTATAAATTGAACATGTGATAGTGTGATTGAATATATATTATTACTTATCTGGATTTGGCGTAATCAAGTGTGAATTTGATTGATATTTTTACCTCGAAAACTGCAAGACGAGTTATATTTAAGTGATCGGTTAGAATATCTTCGGATTATTATTTGATTGCAAAATAAATATTTTGAATATTTTAGTTTTATTTGTTGCTTTATTGCTGAATTCAAGTTAACAAATTTAGTTCTATAAGGCTCTTTTAAAAGGAGGATTGTCTACTATGACTTAGGGGCCCAAATTTTGAAATTCGCTTCATGCCTTGTAAAAACACGGGTACGGCCCTCCATCTATCACTCCATCTACTTCCGTTTGAAAATTATTGACTTGATGACGTGTCAAATAGAATTGTTACCCGGAGTGACCATTGGGAAACCACATTAACAAAATCTCTACCCACCACCCACACCGGAACATTCTGTTATTACATAATTAACAAAACAACCAAAATTGGATTAATATTTTTGTGGAGAGTCTGAGCCTAAGTTGTTACACATATACATGTCAATCCATCCATCCATCCACACACAAATAAATGAATAAATAAAAAGCACAAATTCATGTCCACTATCATACCATAAAATGTTGCCTTCATCCTCAGGTAAAACGCCATAAAATTCCTCTACTGCCAATTCTAGACTACCCACAGTGTCACGGTTGTTCCAGTTCAACCAAAACCAACCAATAACCAGCAACTAAAATTCAAGATGTAGGATATTAATTGTCATTACTCACACTGAAAGGGATATTATAATTTTCAATATTTCAAAAGAATATTGATATATTACTTGAAGAAGTAATAGTAAAATATAACATGTTTTCGAAGTAGCACATATTTCGAAAAATATATCACATGTGTAATTTATGAATTTGTATTTATTCTTGAAGGAAAAAATATAACTCGTGTAATGTAGAAATTGATTTTTATATGATTATATAATATTTAATCAAATTCTTCGAAGTTAAACAATGAAATTATATGTTATATTGAAGCAGAAACTCAATTTGATTTATTGTTTGATATGACCAATTAGACCATCATTTGATCAATACTGATGTGAAATTGAAAATTTAAATAGACATTCAATGAAGAATCGGAAGATTTTTCATTTCAATGAGTTCATATATGTTATTTGTTCTCTTTGTCGAAAATTGATTATTAAACATAATTGGGTAAAATAAGGACTGAATTTCCTATATTTTTGAAAATTAATTAGGCTGATAGATGACCACATCTTCCTCCATGTTGACCATCTAGATATTATATGTATCTAATAGATTTGATACATATACTAGATGGTTGCATGTTGTTTGCAACATGAAGTTTGCAAAATTACTATTCAAAATTTAAATTATGAGCATAATTTTCAGATTATTCAATCAAAACTGTCTGTCTTGTTAGTGATCCTAAACCTCAACATTTTGATAAGTGTTAGTTAAAATGCTGATAAATGGTTTAACAGCGTTGCTTGTTAAATGCTTCCAATTAATTTAATTGGGAACAAAGTATTTCTCATTTCTGTTTAGGGAATGTTATTACGTATAATACCAACATTATAATTCTCCATATTATAATTGACTTATGGCCTAAACCTAATTTTTCCACCTAATTATTTTGATAGTGCAATATATGTAAAATTAATTCACTACAATGCATTGAGATAAAAAGTAAAGAATGTTAAGAAAAAAAATGCATAGTTTTAACCCCTATTTCAAATGGGTGATATTTAATAGTGCAATTTATTGATTGTCGGTTTGGATTAGACAATTCTCTTAGCATTAGGGGAATGAATTAAGAAGTTGAAAATAATGTACAAATGCATTATTATCTAAATCATTGCAAAAGAAAGTTCGAAAGATAATTTATGTAAATGCATTTACCAACTAAAGAGATGAACAATATCTCACACACTAGCTTTAAATGCTCCAACTCGAATTAACGTCCTGAAAATGATTAGTTAATATTATATTTGATAAATTTATGGCACGTCAAAGTGTGGTGATATTCAATTCTAATATAAATATATCCAAACAAAAATAGAGCAATTAGCAAGATGTAAAACCCCATAAAAGGTTCAAACACTTGATACGTTGAAAATTGATATATCTCAATACGTTATGCCGTTAGTAGAAAAATAGAATCGAAAAGAAGATTTTGTTGAAAATACATTTGTATATGATGTATTGTTTCATATTATGAATAGTGAGGATATCGAAATAAATTCAGTAACGCACATATCGATCGAAGATTTGATTGGCCAAATAAGGACACAATCTTATTGTTATGTATTTAATGTAATTGGCTATTCTGTGAACAAAAAGAACTAGAGTTGATAAGTTATAAAAAGTCAAGGAGTAGTGTGCAATTAGTATAAGTTGTGATATTTTAGGTCTAGCGATTGAGAATGAAAAAGAAGGAAAAACGCACGGAATTTCGTTAGGCTATCGCCAAGGGATGACTTGAGCATAAAAAACAGAAACTTCATCGCTCAACTATCGCCTCGCCTTCACTCACTGACAACCTGTCGCTCGACCCTTCGCTCGAGCGATAGTATTTTTTGGGAATTTTCAATTCATTTTTAAAGGCTTTTTGCCCGACCCCATTCATTTCTTAACCTACATATAAATATCTAAACGCCACATAACGTAATTTCTAACGTTGAATATTAAGCAAATACATCAATTTCATATTTTCTTCATCCTTTGAAGCTTTCAAACATTCATTATTCACATAGTGATCTGTTCTTGATAGTGAAAAACATCAATTTCACAATTCAAATATCAAACAACTACTTTCTTCATATGTGTTAGAGTTTTTAAAAATCAAGTGAAGGTGACTGAAATTCTAGTCGTTGAAGAATGCAGCGTTCTTCGTGCATCCATAGGAGATAGACGATTCCACAAAATTGGAAGTTGTTGCAGGAGAGCGCAATCTATGAGAGCTTTGAAAATTGAAGTTGGGAATTGGTGCTGGAGCACAGAATCCAAGAGACCTGTTGGAATAGCAGTCGGAGATCAGATAGTACGTATCGTCGTCTAGTTTGGTAAAATGTATGTTTAAGAATCGTTTATAGTGGACTTTTTACTAGCAAAGTGCTCGGAGTTTTCACACAGTTGGATTTCTCTGTGATCAATTCTTGTGTTTATTTATTGCTTACATGACTACGGTATTTCAACATAGGATTAATTGAATTGCATGTCTAATCATCTAGAAAAATAATTAATTAGTGACTTGTTGCTAGTTAATTGTTAAATATTTTTAATTCCACATAATCACCTATTCACCAACTTTAGGTGTTGTTAGGGTCGAACTACATATTTTCAATTGATATCATAGCCTCATTTTGATTATTGACCCTTTATTAATTATAAATGAGTCAGTCATTGTCTGTGTCTGGCCTCCATTTTTAGATGGAAGCAATTATGTTTATTGAAAAGTTCGAATAAGAGCTTTTTTTAAAACTTTGGATGAACGTATTTGGATTTGCATTCAAAATGGGTAGACTCCGCCTTCAACTATTGTTGTTGGTGTAGTTACACCCACTGATATTTCACTCTGGTCTAAAGATGATTTAGCTGAGTGTAACTAGAACACTAAAGGCCTTTATGCCCTGTTCATGGTTGCGTCTGCTGAGCAGTTTAGGAGAGTTTTCAATGTGTGAGACTGTTAAAAAAGGTTGGGACATTTTAGAAACCACACACGAGAGAATTGAAACTGTGAAAAATTCTAAACTGTAGATGTTGACTTCTAGGTTTGAAGAAATTAGAATGACGGATGATGAAACATTTAAAGATTTTTATGCTAAGCTTAATGATATATTCAATTCGAGTTTCAACCTATATGAAAAGATCCCCGACTCCAAGATCGTTAGAAAAATCCTTAGATCCCTACTTGAAAGGTTTAGGCCTAAAGTCACCGCGATTGAAAAGTAAAGATTTAGATGCTGTAAAAGTTGAAAAACTCGTAGGATCCCTTCAAATTTATGAACTCACCATTTCTCAACTAAAAAATGTTAAATCCATAGCCATGAATACTGTTAGAGAAAAAAGGAGTCAGTCTACTGAAGTTGAGACATTTAGGGATGACGAAACAGCTTATGTTGTTAAGAATTTTTAGAAGGTGTTGAAGAATAGGAGAAAACCTCAAGAACGAAAAAATGAAGTCCACTAATAAATTCTCAAAAGATAGACGTGAGAAAATAACTCTAAGACTCTCATTAAGAAAAATCAATATGTTCGATGTCATGAGTATCAGAGTTACGGTCACTATAGGAATGAGTGCCCTAATCTGAAAAAGAGTTCGAATAAAGAAAAACGTAAGGTATTAGCAGTGACCTTAAATGATGATGAATCAGATTCAAGTGTTCATAGTGATACATCTGGTGGTGAGGATGGACAAAATTTCATGACCTTTACATCAATAGCTACGATTGAATTTGATAAGGAGATTGATAAGATTGAAAATGATGAACAGAGTGAGAAATCTGAGGAAGAGTTTGAGGATGAACCTGATATTCATGAATCTTATCGTGAACTATTTGAAAGTCTTAAAATTAAGAAGGTCAATAAAACTATGTTAAAAAGGGTTAATGATTTTGAAAGAGAGAAAGAAAAACTCATCGGTGACCTTCAGGACTCTACCAAAAATCCAAGTGAGTTGAAGCTTGTTAATGAAAACTTGGAAGCAAAAGTTAAATAATTAACAAGTTATCTTGAAAAATCTAACACTCAACTCCAATCATTCTTGAGTGGTTTGCAAAAGCTTGAAAATCTGCTGAAAATGAACAAGCATGTTGGAAATAGGCATGGTCTGTGTTATGTTCATAATGGTAATACTACTGCTAGTACATCCAAGATCACTAACAAAGCTCGAAAAATTGTTTATCCTGAACCAAAGGTCAAACATGTTTTAGGATCGAGACCTACTAAACAACATATGGTCAATCGTCATACATATCTGCAACAACCTCCGAGCATGTTTGAACTTATGTTCATTACCACTTGTCACCATTGTGGTGCTCTGGGACATACAAGACCTATGTGTCATAAACTCGTGACTAGAAGTAAAAGTCAGGATTTTTCTAACAAGGTTAACTTCTTCACTAATCAAGTTAGCCACTTAATTGAGATAATGATTTAGTTGACTAAACTCACTTCCACTTCTAATAAGATTTGGGTTAAAAAGAGCGATCTAAAAGGTCGTGAGATTGATCGTGCTCTTAAAGATAAGAACATCCATATTTCGCCTTGATTCAGTTCTTTAGTGCATGTTCGTACTCTACCATTGTGTGACATTGTTTTATGTATGCATCATATGTGTTTGTTTGTCTTCTACGAGAATGCTTATATATATTTTTTTTGTTATTGTTATTTCCCTTTATTTTTATTATTTGTGTGTTTGACATTTTTTTTGTATGCTTAGTGCATTCATACTTTCTTTTAAAATAAAAATAAAAAAAGGGAACATTGAATTTTTTTTTTTTTAAAAAAATGGGACATTTTTTTAATAGCTTCACATACATTGAACTTAATTTTGTTGGTTGTGATCAAGTATAAGTGTATTTGATGAGCTGTAACATACTTTCCATTGCTGGATTATGTTATTTATGGAGTACTTAGTGTATGTCTCTTCATATATAATGTGCATTGCATACGCTATGATATTGTTAGTGGGAATCTATAGCGTGTGTGAGATTTGGGATGACAGTCACGTGTTAGTAGGGTAACTCTGAACATGAATTGACTTTATTTATTAGATCTAAACTTGAGATTATCCCTGAAAAAAAAAATTATATACAATAAAGGAAAATGCTCAATATCTTATGTTCCTCTTCGAAGCCTATATAACTTGAGCCATTAAGCCTACGGGGTTTCTCATGACCTGGTGTCTAGGGTCAACTGATTTGGGTTAATCGGCTTAAAGTTCCCTACATGGGTCATTTTAGTCCCTTAATGGATATGAGCCTGCACTTAAGATGTAAAAATATTTATGAGCTTCCATACTTAAAGTTATGAAATAAAAAAAAAATATGCTAAAAGTCAGGGGGATAAAAGATATAATTTTTACAAAATGAGCTTTCATGTATAGGTTCTAATGTGCTTTACTTGGTTTGACTTTCACAAGTAGAGAAATATCCTTATTGATAGTGATGTTATGCAAGTCTTTTCTCACAAAATTAAGGTTTGAAGTCCTACTATCAGAGGATTAATGACACTTGACACATATGTGTCACTTATACAATTTACTCCATCATTTACTTGGGTCATCAAATGTGTGGGCAAGTTTATTGCTCATCGGTTATACTTATGCCTGCTAACACCTGCATTGTTAGGTTGTTATGTGTTATTTCTTGGTCTCTTGTCATTTTGTGACAAAAAAAGGGAGTAGAAAGAAAAAAGAAAACAGAAATGACACTTTATTGCATTTTGCATTAAAATGCTGATTTGATTTGACATGATAAATTTTTGACTCAAAAGGTATTAGATGATATACTATCAGTTTTGATGTTTTGTTTTAACATGATGAATACTTTGACATGATGTATCTAAACTTTTTGATTATATGATATAATCAGTTTTGCTAGATTAAGTTTTTGTTGATGTTTTAGTAGTGCCACATTGATACTATGTCTTACTTTAGCATATGTTATGAAACAAAAAAATGCATTATGGATTATAAATTGCTTAAATCACTTTTACACTTGAACTGCTTGAACCATGTTTATTCTTAATACTGTTTCACATACATTTTACACTGGGTATTTGAGTCGTCTATTTTAGGAAACAGATACTGAAAAATGAAATGTAAAATTCATTCAAGATAGTTATTAGTTGTGTTAGTTGTTTTGAGCTTGTAATCTTATTTTAATATTATCTTGACTTAAATTGTAGTTTTGTCACAGAATGTCAATGAGGAGTTTGTTAGGTATTTAATGTAATTGGATATTCTGTGAACAGAAAAGACCAGAGTTGATAAGTTGTAAAAAGCTAAGGAGTAGTGTGCAATTAGTATAAGTTGTGATATTTTATGTCTAGGGTTCGAGAATGGAAAAGAAGGAAAACGGTGTGAAATTTCGCACACTGTTGTTAAGGGTTGGCTCGCATCAAAAATAGAAATTTCATCGCTTGACTATCGCCTCACCCTTTGCTCGAGCGATAGTGTTTTTCGGGAATTTTTTAATTCGTTTTTTTAAAGGCTTTTTGCTCGGTCGATTCATTCCCTAACCTACATATAATTATCCGAATACCACAGAACGTGATTTCTAAGGTTGAACATTGAGTAAACACATCGATTTCATATTCTTTTCATCCTTTAATTATTTCAACCTTCATTATTTACATAGCGATCTGTTCTTGACGGTGAAAAATATCAATTTCACGATCCAAATACTAAATCGCTATTTCCTTTATATCTGTCAGAGTTTTCAAAGATCAAGGGAATGTGACTGAAATTCCAGTCATTGAAGAATGCGGTGTTCTTCGTGCATTCACAGAAGATAGACGATTTTACAAAACTGGGGATTGCTGCAGCAGAGCGCAATCTATGAGAGCTTTGGAAATTGCAGTTAGAAATTGGTGCATGAGCACAGAATCTAGGAGAGCTGTTGAAATTGCAGTCGGAGATCAGATAGTACGTGTCATCATCTAGTCTGGTAAACTATAAGTTTAAGAATCATTTGTAGTGAATTTTTGACCGGCAAAGTGTCCGGAGTTTTCACCCATTTGAGTTTCTCTGTGATTAATTCTTGTGTTCATTTGTTGCTTACATGATTGCGATATTTCAACATAGGATTAATTGAATTGCATGTTTAATCATGTAGAAAAATAATTAATTAGTGATTTGTTGTTATTTAATTGTTAAATATTTTTAATTCCACATAATCACTTATTCACCATTCTAAGTGTTGTTAGGGTCGAACTACGTATTTTCACTTATCAAATTTGAATTTATTATAGAAACGTGAAGTTTCTGGACTTATAGTTTGAAAATCTAAATTTGTACACTTATGTAAAAGGGAAATAAGAAAAATAAAGTCGTAATATGTAATAAACAACTCCCAATATAGTGGATTTCGTAGTGGATGAAATTACATGTTCGTATATTATTTATCTTGATAATACATGAAATTTGAAATACGTGATAGTGACCATTACCAAGTTCATAACCTCAGGCTAGCCAACTAGCACAAACTATCTACGTGTTAAAATATTTGCTTATGTTAAGCCCAAAACTACGATTTCTTGACAAATATAATATCTAAAATTTAAATTTGAACGCTAGACTACAATAATATTCAATTCATTTTAAATAAAATTTTAACATAATATAAAAATTATTCTAGTCATTAGGATAATGGATGATAGGATATAATAGATTTATCCCTATTTTTCGTCTGATTTAATTTTTCTCATTTTTTTATATACGAAAAATTTGATATTATGAAAAATAATCTAGCTTTTGTATTTCGAAAACTTGAAAATTTTATAATTGATTAATTGTAGAAACTATTGAGTAGATATAATATTTATAATTTTAGATATTTGATATATATTATTTTAGTTATTAAGGCCCCGTTTGAGCCATATTTTTTCATCACTAAAATGAAAAATATGACCGTTATCCATCACATCAACATTTAAATTCAAATTCTTTATCTCTTGTGTGGGCCCCAATAACGGCTATATTTTTCATTCTCATTTTCAAAAAAGGTGGCTCAAACAAGGGCTAAATATTTTTTAAAATGATTAAACTCCTATTTGAGCTATATTTTTGGCTCAAAATACATTTTTCAATAACTTTTTTTTTTTGTTAGAGAACATGTATTTAAAAAATAAGGAAAAAATTGAATTTACGTTTAAAATTATTTTATGGGATAATATGGGATTATAAATGATTTTTTTTTTTAAAAATGAGGGCAAAATGTAGGCTAAATATTAAAATAATAATAAAAATACGTAACTATTTTTTTTTTACACATCGCATTGGCTAGGCTCGCCTAGATTCATAAAGTTTGAAATTTAGTTTCCACGTTTAATCACGTTCTACAATTTTTTAAAACACTAATAAAATTACACACTTAAGCCCATGTTTGAAACCCATTTTTGGGAGAAATAGAAATTTTGGAATAGTGGTTGATGTGAAAATGTGTGGTGGAAAAATGATAAAAAGTTTTTGATTTGTGTGTAATATTATTTTATTTGAAGAATGTGTGGTTAAAACGAAGAATGAGAATGAGAATAAGAAAGAGACTGAGAAATTAATGGGTGTCAAACATGAGCTAAATTTTAATATTTTGAAGTCGGTTCGGTTCGTTACTCACCGAAATCCTTTAGTTTAAACCTATTAAAACGAGACACTACAAGAAAAAAAAAGTGTCATTAGTCGATGTTTCATCATTTATATGCCATTTTGCTCAATCTGTCTTGTTACTTGGTTCCTCTCTTGAGAGGCTAAAGCAGCTCTCTCCGTATTTCTTTCACTATCACTACAAGCGTTCACTGGCAAAACCCTTGTAAATCTTTTGAACTAGCAAAAATCGTCTAGGGTTTCTTTTGTAGATGTAGATAAATCTAATCATGTATAACAACGGACAGGAGATGTGGAACCACAACAGTAATCCTGCGCCGCCGGGCACGGGCGGTAGCGGCGGAGCAGGAGCGGCGCCGATTATGGCTCCGGGGACTAGCGGAGTAGCACCGCCTGGACCACCGCCTTCGATTACTCCTTCGTACACTGTTCTTCCGACAGAGGCGCAACTCGACGAGAGGGCAAGGAAATGGATGCAACTTAACTCGAAGCGGTATAGCGATAAGAGGAAGTTTGGGTTTGTGGAGACGCAGAAGGAGGATATGCCTCCTGAGCATGTTCGAAAGATCATTCGGTAAGTTTTCTCGAGTCTTGATGCCGCCTATTAATTATATTGAGGTATTAAATTATGATTTTTTTAAGCACAGTGAGTTTCCTGTGTTTTCTTAGGGTTCTGATTCTGGATTTATAGCTTCTTGGACAATTTATACCGTGAAGATTAACTTGAATTAAAGATGATAAATTTTTTGAGAAGGTAGAATAGACCTTCTAAAAGGTGCTAGAAACGCTTTCGAGTGAATTGAGCTCTTAAACTGTCCAAAAGGGAATAGGAAATGGTTTGCTTGGTGGGAGCATATGATGTATAAGAGGATCCGTGGTTAAATGAGTGCTTGGTGGAAGCACAGAGGATCTTTGGTTAAATGCTCCTGATGTTAGCAGGGCCGGATCCAGAATACTAAGTTGCTAGGGCGGTCGCTCATGTCCGCAATAATAAGATTGTTTATTAATATTTAATTAAATAATATTAAAAAAATTTCAATCAATATATAAATGCACTAAAACGTGAAAAAGTCATATACACTTGAAAATATAATCCAATACAATGTAAAATAATAAGAAAAAAAATACATTTTTTAATCATACATGTATGATCAAGTTTTAAATTTTTTATGAATTCAAAAGAAACAGTTTATACGTAAAGAATGATTAAATGGTAAAGACGAGCTCCCAGTTTTGGCGAATGTAATGCAAAATTTTGAAAATAATGATTTTTAAAACTAAAATTATTTTTCACCTCGAATAAAGAACAACACTTTATTTTTTTTCCGGCGGATTCAGCACTAGCGGCTGCCCCAGCTCGCCGGGTCCTGGATCCGCTCGTGGATGCTAGTATGAAAAGTTCTCTAACATTATGAAACCTCTTTTCAAACCCAAAATGCTGTCTTAGCGTGCACGTTTTACAAATGGAACTATATATAATATTAACATTCGTGGTTATTGGGATGTTTTTGGTACCTACAGGCTACAGCTAGCTAATTCTTACTTGTGACTCCTACCTTGGTTGTACCTCTTAGACAACGTTATCCTCCTGTTTCAGCACTCATCCTCCAGATATTCTATCAATTTGGTGGACTTTTGTCAAAGTTTCTATTGTAGATGATTGATTTGATGTTTCTACCTTATGAAGCTAGAAGCTGTTTCTTAAGTTATTCGATTCGATTCAAATCATATTTATAGAATCTATTAATTTGTTGAGTAGAGAACCTATTTATTTAGAATTAACGTATTTAGCCTATGTTCATTTCATGTTTATAAATTGTTTGTAAACACAGAATGTGGATGTGGTGAATTAACGTGATTCTCCTTTTGCCTTCAAAAGAAAAAAGTTTTTGTTGCCGTTTTCTTGAACTTTTTGGCAATTGGATAATGAATTTGGTTATTTGTGTTTTGACAGGGATCATGGTGACATGTCATCAAAGAAATTTCGTCACGATAAGCGTGTCTATCTAGGAGCTCTTAAGTTTGTTCCACATGCTGTTTACAAGCTCCTTGAAAACATGCCCATGCCGTGGGAACAGGTACTTGTGTGTTTGATCATTTCTGTGGTTGTTGAAAATGCTCTTGAATTGTTTTCTGAGTTGGATCGTTTAAGCCACTATTTTACATTTGTATTAACTTTTTATTATGTTTCTCCGGATAGGTCCGCGAAGTGAAGATTCTCTACCATATTACCGGTGCCATTACATTTGTAAATGAAATACCATGGGTTGTTGAACCCATTTATCTGGCTCAAGTATGCTTCTATTGCTGCAAACATCTCCTTTTGCTGTCTATTTGTTGGTCTGAATTGTTGCTCCATTTCTTGCTCAGGACATTAATTTCCTAAATTGATTACCTGTATGCCAATTTTATTACAGTGGGGTTCTATGTGGATTATGATGCGAAGAGAGAAGAGAGATCGACGACATTTTAAAAGAATGCGCTTTCCTCCTTTTGATGATGAAGAACCTCCACTAGATTATGCTGATAATCTTCTAGATGTGGATCCTTTGGAGCCAATTCAACTGGAGTTGGATGAGGAAGAGGATTCAGCTGTTTACACGTGGTTCTATGACCATAAGCCTCTTGTGAAAACAAAGCTTATCAATGGTCCCAGCTACCGGAAATGGCATCTCTCACTTCCGATTATGGCAACACTTCATCGGCTTGCTGGACAGCTGCTCTCCGATTTGATTGATCGCAATTACTTTTACTTATTTGACATGGAGTCATTTTTTACAGCTAAAGCACTGAACATGTGCATACCTGGTATGTTCAATGCTAAGTTTGTACTTTTGGATGTGATTCATACTTCATTGAAACAAATATGGTTATGTAGATATAAAATTGTGCTTACATCTGTGTACCCATGTTGTATATATCTTTATATGTATTGTGGACATGCATGAAAGTTCTTACATAGCTCCTGATTGATTTGCTTCTGCATTGGAAATGCTTTTATTATGGTGCATTCATGCTTTGTTTGCTCTACTTTATGTATTTTCTGAAAACAATTCGTTTTCAGGTGGTCCAAAGTTTGAACCTTTGTATCGTGACATGGAGAAGGGAGATGAAGACTGGAATGAATTTAATGACATTAACAAGCTTATCATCCGATCACCTCTCAGGACGGAATACAGGATTGCATTCCCTCATCTATATAATAATAGGCCTAGGAAAGTGAAGCTCAGTGTATATCACACTCCAATGATCATGTATATCAAAACCGAGGATCCTGATCTTCCTGCTTTCTATTATGACCCTCTAATTCACCCCATAACAAGTGCCAATAGGGACCAGAGAGAGAAGAAGATTTATGAAGACGATGATGATGATTTCCAGTTGCCTGAGGGGGTTGAACCATTACTAACAAGCACTCCAATTTACACGGATACTACTGCTGCAGGAATTTCACTTTTGTTTGCCCCACGCCCCTTCAACATGAGATCTGGTCGGATGCGGCGTGCTGAAGATATTCCGCTCGTATCAGACTGGTTCAAGGAGCACTGGTACGAAAAGTTCTTCACATTGTTATTTAAATATAAAACCAGTTTTCATGAATGTCTAATTTGTCTAATCATCTTGTGGTTATTTTTTTGCAGTCCTCCTTCATATCCTGTCAAAGTTCGTGTCAGTTACCAGAAATTGCTGAAATGTTTTGTGTTGAATGAGCTGCATCACAGACCACCTAAGGCTCAAAAGAAGAAGCACCTGTTTAGGTCTCTCCAAGCTACAAAGTTTTTTCAGACTACAGAACTTGATTGGGCTGAAGCTGGTCTCCAGGTTTGCAAGCAAGGGTACAATATGCTGAATCTGTTGATCCACAGGAAGAATCTGAACTACCTCCACCTTGATTATAATTTCAACTTGAAGCCTGTGAAGACCCTCACTACTAAGGAACGTAAAAAATCGCGGTTCGGTAATGCTTTCCATCTTTGTCGTGAAATTCTGCGTTTGACAAAGCTAGTAGTTGATGCGAATATCCAGTTCCGGCTGGGAAATGTTGATGCATTTCAGTTGGCCGATGGATTGCAATATATCTTCTCACATGTTGGCCAGTTGACGGGTATGTACCGTTACAAATACAGGCTCATGCGGCAGATTCGAATGTGTAAAGACTTGAAGCACTTGATTTATTACCGATTTAATACTGGACCGGTTGGAAAAGGGCCTGGATGTGGATTCTGGGCACCTATGTGGAGGGTGTGGTTGTTTTTTCTTCGTGGCATAGTACCTCTCCTGGAAAGGTGGTTGGGAAATTTACTCGCCAGACAGTTTGAGGGACGACATTCTAAAGGAGTGGCCAAAACTGTGACAAAGCAGCGTGTTGAAAGCCACTTCGACTTGGAGCTTCGTGCTGCTGTTATGCATGATGTTCTGGACGCTATGCCAGGTAAACATCGTCTCAAGCATGATTTTTGAGAAAGTGACAACCCCACCCCAACAAAAAACGAAGGAAGAAAGAAAATAAGCTAAATGAACTATACTATAACCCTTTTACTAATAATTTGAACTTCCTTTTACATATATTTATTATTGGTTTGACTGTGTAGAGGGTATTAAGCAAAATAAGGCAAGAACTATATTGCAGCATCTGAGTGAAGCATGGCGCTGTTGGAAAGCAAATATTCCTTGGAAGGTACATCATCTTTCAGATTGTTGATTTTTACTAGTTTCATGTTGCAGTGCTTCCAGATTATCTTCTCTCTTTGTAACTTGATTCTTGGACTCCTTAGGTACCTGGTTTGCCTGTTCCTATTGAGAACATGATTCTGCGATATGTCAAGTCAAAAGCTGATTGGTGGACGAATGTTGCTCATTATAATCGTGAGCGTATCAGGAGAGGAGCAACAGTGGACAAGACGGTTTGTCGAAAGAATCTTGGACGATTGACCCGCCTTTGGTTGAAGGCTGAGCAGGTGAATACATATTTTAATCTTTAATGGAAAACATCATTGAAATCTGAAAAACTTTTATGTTTTTCTGGTTCTTTAGTGATTGACAATTTTCTCTTTGGCTACTCTGCTAATTAATTATTCATTACTCCCCTTCACAGGAACGCCAACACAACTACTTAAAAGATGGTCCATATGTCACTCCGGAAGAAGCTGTGGCTATATATACAACCACTGTGCATTGGTTGGAATCAAGAAAATTCTCTCCAATTCCATTTCCTCCTTTGTCTTACAAGCATGACACGAAGCTTCTCATCCTTGCTCTTGAGAGGTTAAAGGAATCTTATAGTGTGGCTGTTAGGTTAAACCAGCTACAAAGAGAAGAATTGGGTCTTATTGAGCAGGCTTATGATAATCCGCATGAAGCTTTGTCTCGTATTAAACGTCATTTGCTTACGCAGCGTGCCTTCAAGGAAGTAAGTTGAGAAATTTGTCCTTTCCTTTTTCTTAACCAATATTTAGTGTGATAATGGTTTTTGTTGAAGTGTGAAAATATTTTGCAGTTTTAAACACAATTTAATTGTTACTTTTATTATTTGTGACATTTAACACTGATGATGGAGCATTTTGCAGGTTGGCATTGAGTTCATGGACTTGTACAGTTATCTAATTCCAGTTTATGAGATTGAACCTCTTGAGAAGATCACCGATGCATATCTTGACCAGTATCTATGGTATGAGGGTGACAAACGCCACCTCTTCCCAAATTGGATTAAGCCTGCAGATTCAGAGCCACCACCACTGTTGGTCTATAAATGGTGTCAGGGCATAAACAATTTACAAGACATTTGGGACACTAGTGAAGGACAGTGTGTTGTGATGCTTCAGACCAAATTTGAGAAATTTTTTGAAAAGATTGATCTGACCATGCTTAACAGGTGAGTATTTCACTCAAATTGTAGTCATTTGACGAGAGTTAAATATTTATACTGTTGTATAACTTCCTTGTATTGATTTATTCTTATGTTTCTACAGGCTTCTGCGTTTGGTTCTTGACCATAATATTGCTGATTATGTCACTGCGAAGAACAACGTTGTATTGTCATACAAGGACATGAGCCACACGAACTCATATGGGCTCATACGTGGTCTTCAGTTCGCTTCTTTTGTAGTGCAGTACTATGGACTCGTTCTTGATCTTTTACTACTTGGTTTGACTCGAGGCAGTGAAATTGCTGGTCCACCCCAGATGCCAAATGAGTTCATTACTTATCATGATACTAGAGTAGAAACAAGACATCCAATTCGTTTATACTCCAGATACATTGACAAGGTACATATATTATTCCGTTTTACCCATGAAGAGGCTCGGGACCTTATCCAGCGGTATCTCACTGAGCATCCGGATCCTAACAATGAAAATATGGTTGGTTATAACAACAAAAAATGCTGGCCAAGAGATGCCAGGATGAGACTTATGAAGCATGATGGTAATGCAACACTTTTCTTTATTTTATCAAATATACTATTTAAATATGATAATTTCTTCAGTTTGTTTTCTCGACTGGCTGTTAGTCTGATATTTAAAGGAATCCAATTGTTCTTTGTCAAATTTTTGTATTTCAGTCAATCTTGGTAGAAGTGTTTTCTGGGATATGAAGAACCGTCTTCCTAGAAGCATTACAACTCTTGAATGGGAGAACAGCTTTGTATCTGTCTACAGCAAGGACAACCCGAACTTACTTTTCAGCATGTATGTGTTACTTGTTCTTCCTCTTTGCTTTTACTTTTTACTTGATATCTTTATATGCACGTATATGTCCACAGTGTACACGTGCATATTTAACGAGTTGGTGGCCTATATGTGTAGGTGTGGATTTGAAGTTCGTATACTGCCCAAGATTAGAATGACTCAGGAGGCTTTCAGCAATACAAGAGATGGAGTTTGGAATCTGCAGAATGAGCAGACAAAAGAACGTACAGCAGTTGCTTTCTTACGGGTAGATGATGAACATATGAAGGTGTTTGAGAATCGTGTAAGACAGATTCTCATGTCCTCAGGTTCGACTACATTCACGAAGATTGTTAACAAATGGAATACAGCACTTATAGGTAATTATCTAAATTTTTTGCCTCCTAATGCCCATATTTCATGGTGTTGGTTTGACTTCGATCGTTCTTTTGCTGAAGAGTTTTTATTTGCTTCTGCAGGCCTCATGACATATTTCCGTGAAGCAACTGTTCATACACAAGAACTATTGGATTTGCTGGTGAAATGTGAAAATAAAATACAGACCCGTATTAAGATTGGATTGAACTCAAAGATGCCTAGCAGGTAATTTATCTTCGTTAAATCTTCTATTCTACCTTTGTTCACAAAACATCCTGAAACCTGCTCTGCTTTCAGGTTCCCTCCTGTTATCTTTTACACCCCGAAGGAAATTGGAGGACTTGGAATGTTGTCAATGGGTCATATATTGATTCCCCAGAGTGACCTCCGGTATAGTAAACAAACAGACGTTGGCATAACTCATTTTAGGAGTGGAATGAGTCATGAAGAGGACCAGTTGATTCCAAATCTGTATCGTTACATACAGGTACCAGGATTCCATTTTATGCCTTGCATCATTTTCATATAATTGGTTTTAATTTAATTTTTGTTTTTGACTTTGTGACAGCCATGGGAGAGTGAGTTTATTGATTCACAACGGGTTTGGGCTGAATATGCATTGAAGCGGCAAGAAGCCCAGGCACAAAATAGGCGTTTGACTCTGGAAGATTTGGAAGTAAGTTTCACAGTAGATCCATTTTTTTAGATCCATTTTTTCTGTTCCCCCTTGTATCTTTTTTCATTCTGTGGGATTCTTTTTTTCTCTCCCTTTTTTCTGTTTTTATCCAATAATGAGGTTGCGCTGAAGTTAAATTAAGGAAAGGACTTTAGAGAGTTTGGGCATATTTTGCGGAGACCTACATGGGCGTCCTCAACTAAGATTTTGATGGATTTTAAAATATTATAAATCCTAATGAATTTCGTGAATTTGAATAGATTTCCACAAATTCCATAAGAATCTCATCAAATATGGTGAAATTTCAAAAGATTCAGTTATATGTTTTTTTAAGCTTGAAATCCATCAAAATCTTTTAAAATTCCTCTATCAATGAAATCTTTATAAATCCACTAGTTATTGATGATATTTAAATTTTAAAGGATTTCATTAAATTTCAATCGGGGACACCTAAATTTTAATGAATTTCATTAAAATCCATTAAAATCTCAATTGAGGATATCTAAATTTAGAGAGATTTTTAAAAACGATCACAATCTAAATTTAGAAAGATTTTTAAAAACCATTCACATGAAGCTTTAGATGCTAAATGGCATTTTTTTAACTGTAAAAGATTTAGGGGACTTTTTTTTTTTTTTTGCTGCAGCTCAATTTTTATTTTGTTCTCATGGTTTTATCCTTCTTTTGTCCTCTAGAATTTCTTTTTTCCTCTTTGTTATTTATCCAATAAGCGAAGTTTACACTAATTGAGGATAAATAATGGGAAGATTGACCTAGATATCCAGAGTATGTCTTGCATAAACCTAAATAAATTCCCATTCACAGAGCAACACAATCCCAACAATTCAGGTTATATCTGGAAACTAAAATAATAGTAACATTGCCTGACGTGGTCGCAAAATTATATCATAATCATTGGACTTTCAAGTACATATATCGCTTTGTCTACTTGAAAGTTGAAAGCATGGAGTGACAAAAAGGTACTCATAGAGTAGTCGATCCTAATTGCAAAGGAGACTTTGGTTCTTTTCTTTATCCTTCTTTTGATTTTTTCTTGTGTCTCAATGGGTTCTTGGGGGGACCACTGTTTCAGGGGGAGGGTGCTTTTGCAACTTTGGTTGGTCATATTGTATATTCGATATTTTCTAATCAGTAGCGTCTTTTTGCCGTTACACTGTAACATTCTTAACATTGTCTTGCTATGATCAAAGAAAGTATGCCCTTGTTACATGTTTCTTTTTTATTTTCAGGATTCTTGGGATCGTGGGATACCTCGAATCAATACCTTGTTTCAGAAGGACCGCCACACACTTGCATATGACAAAGGATGGAGAGTACGAACAGATTTTAAGCAGTATCAAGTTCTGAAACAAAATCCGTTCTGGTGGACGCACCAGAGGCATGACGGGAAGTTGTGGAATTTGAATAACTATCGAACTGATGTTATTCAAGCACTTGGGGGAGTTGAAGGAATTCTCGAGCATACACTGTTCAAAGGAACATAGTGAGTTTTGCTTGTGCTCTCTCTACTAGAATAACTTTCAATTCTTTGCCATCACTTTGTGCCAATGTAGTAGAAAATAGTTTATCTATGTATTCCTTTTTCTATTTTAAATGTAATTTTCCTTGCACCGCATTCCGCAATCATGGTCCAACATATTATATCAAGTTCCCATCATTTTGGCTAACATATATTTTATTCATTGTTGTGAATTGCTCTTGTTCTTTGGTAGAGCAAAGAACTATAGCATTTCCATTATATTGGGAACGTACATTTGGGCTTCGATTTGCTTTGCCTTTGCAGTTGGATCAGTTGTATTTCATGGTGACAACATTTTTGTTTTTAAGAACTTCCACAAATTGATGAATTTGTTCTCTTGAAAAAAATGTGGGTTGTTTATGGAGCTTACTTGTTTTCTTTGATGTTTCAGCTTCCCTACTTGGGAAGGTCTTTTCTGGGAGAAGGCTTCAGGTTTCGAGGAGTCTATGAAGTATAAGAAATTGACAAATGCTCAAAGATCTGGGCTCAATCAAATTCCTAATCGAAGATTTACCCTTTGGTGGTCACCAACTATAAATCGAGCAAATGTATATGTTGGTTTCCAGGTGCAGCTGGATCTGACCGGGATATTTATGCATGGAAAGATACCTACCCTAAAGATATCTCTGATTCAGATATTCCGTGCTCACTTGTGGCAGAAGATTCATGAGAGTGTGGTCATGGATCTTTGCCAGGTTTTGGATCAAGAGCTGGATGCATTGGAAATTGAAACTGTTCAGAAAGAAACAATCCATCCAAGGAAGAGTTACAAAATGAACAGCTCGTGTGCTGATATTCTTCTGTTTGCTGCCCATAGATGGCCCATGTCAAAGCCCAGTCTTGTGGCCGAGTCAAAGGATGTATTTGACCAAAAGGCAAGCAATAAATACTGGATAGATGTGCAGCTTCGCTGGGGTGATTATGACTCCCATGATATTGAGCGATACACTCGGGCAAAGTTTATGGATTACACAACAGATAACATGTCTATCTATCCATCACCAACTGGTATATTAGTGATGTAGTTTGTGATATATATAATTCTGATGCTTGTTTTTATTTGTAATTAACATAGTTTATTCTGCATGTAGGGGTTATGATCGGACTTGATCTTGCTTATAACCTGCATTCTGCATTCGGAAACTGGTTCCCTGGGTCAAAACCGCTGCTTGCCCAGGCTATGAATAAGATCATGAAGGTACTTCTATATATATTTTTAAAATTTTGGAGTTTAGGAATGCATAATTAATCATGCAGTGTTATGTTTTTCCTTTGATAAGAGAGAATATCAATTAATATATCAATCTTTTGCGTGCAGTCGAATCCTGCACTATATGTTCTGAGAGAACGTATAAGGAAAGGCCTGCAGTTGTATTCTTCAGAACCTACGGAACCTTATTTATCATCACAGAACTATGGGGAGATATTCAGCAATCAGATTATCTGGTTTGTTGATGACACTAATGTGTACCGTGTCACAATACACAAGACATTTGAGGGAAATCTCACAACAAAACCCATTAATGGTGCCATTTTTATATTTAACCCTAGGACGGGCCAGCTTTTTCTGAAGGTTTGCTCTGTTGTCACCTGCTGATAATGTATCACCTATTCAGTTTTTGAGATTTGTTCATTAATTATTTGTCTTACAGGTCATTCACACAAGTGTCTGGGCTGGGCAAAAGCGACTCGGCCAGCTGGCGAAGTGGAAAACGGCAGAAGAAGTGGCTGCACTGGTACGATCATTGCCCGTTGAAGAACAGCCAAAGCAAATCATAGTTACTCGTAAAGGAATGTTGGATCCCCTAGAGGTCCACTTGCTTGATTTTCCAAATATTGTGATCAAGGGAAGTGAACTACAGTTGCCTTTCCAGGCTTGCTTGAAGATTGAGAAATTTGGTGATCTGATACTGAAGGCCACAGAACCACAGATGGTCTTGTTCAATATATATGATGATTGGTTGAAGAGTATCTCGTCCTACACAGCATTCTCTAGACTTATCTTGATCTTGCGTGCTCTTCATGTGAACAATGAGAAGGCTAAGATGTTGCTAAAGCCTGACAAGACAATTGTCACTGAGCCCCATCACATCTGGCCATCTCTATCAGATGAACAGTGGATGAAGGTAGATTGTCAAACAATGTGCATGGTTGAAATAGTGTCTGTTATTTGTTTCTGTTTGAAAGGAAAGATTAGTTTCTGCTGGGGTGCACATGTATTCATTTTTTAGGGGGTGTATATATATCTCGTAATTCAATTGCATTTTTTAATTGTTCCTTATATTTGTAATGTGATGCAGGTTGAGGTTGCCCTTAGAGATCTGATACTTTCTGACTATGCCAAGAAGAACAATGTCAACACATCCGCTCTGACACAGTCAGAAATTCGTGATATAATTCTTGGGGCTGAGATTACTCCGCCTTCGCAGCAGCGGCAACAAATAGCCGAGATTGAGAAACAGGTATTTTTTCATCACCCATCTATTCTGTAAGTTCTATTGTCTTTGTGATGCATCTTCCCTTGATTTTACGGACATCTTAATATTCTCTTAGGCAAAGGAGGCTAGTCAGCTTACAGCAGTCACTACAAGGACCACAAATGTGCATGGTGATGAGTTGATTGTTACTACCACAAGTCCATATGAGCAAGCAGCATATGGGTCTAAAACTGATTGGCGTGTTAGAGCAATATCTGCCACAAATCTTCATCTTCGGGTGAATCATATATATGTGACCTCAGAAGACATTAAGGTATACCTATAGTTGGTTTGATGATTAATTATTCCTTGAATTCTTGTAATTATTATATGGGAAGTCCTACCAAAATGGTTTTGTTAAGATTTTTCTGGTCTAATTTGTGCAGGAAACAGGATATACATACATCATGCCTAAAAATATTTTGAAGAAGTTCATATGCATTGCTGATTTGCGCACTCAAATTGCCGGATACATTTATGGCATAAGCCCTCCAGACAATCCTCAAGTGAAGGAGATTCGTTGTATTGCAATGCCACCGCAGTGGGGAACTCATCAACAAGTTCATCTTCCATCAGCTCTACCTGAACACGACTTTTTGAATGACTTGGAGCCTTTAGGATGGATGCATACACAGCCAAACGAACTTCCCCAGCTGTCTCCGCAGGTTTATATTTTCTCATCTTACTCTCTCCCTTCCTGAACATCGCTTGCAATACTTTGTTACTGTTTACTTTTTGATGATATTTTTGCTGAACAAACTTGTAAAAAAAATGCCAAATGTAGGATCTAGCTGCTCATGCTCAGGTCTTGGCAAGCAACAAACAATGGGATGGAGAGAAATGTATTGTTTTGACCTGCAGTTTTACCCCCGGTTCATGCTCTTTAACTGCATATAAGCTGACCCCATCAGGATATGAATGGGGGAAAAACAACACAGATGCTGGAAGCAATCCCCATGGTTACCTGCCAACCTACTACGAGAAAGTTCAGATGCTTTTGAGTGATCGTTTCCTCGGTTTCTACATGGTAAAGTTTTGTGTTTCAACGTTGTGCATGTCTCTGTTTTCGTACTCTCAAAGTGCTGGTTTGGTTTTATACATGACGTCTGTTCTAGTGCGTCCAATTAATTACATCTAATATGACTTACAGATACCTGATAATGGTCCCTGGAACTACAATTTCATGGGAGTTAAACACACTGCTGGCATGAAGTATGGAGTGAAACTTGGGGCGCCTCGGGAATACTATCATGAAGACCATAGGCCAACACATTTCCTAGAGTTCAGCAATTTGGAGGAAGCTGAAACTGCTGAAGGGGACCGAGAAGATACCTTTACTTGAAATTTGGCGAAAGGTGTTGCCTTTCCTTAAAGCAAGTTTTCTCGTTAATGTAATATTGAGGAAGTGCTTGCATCCTTGCGATTGACCTAATCTAGGGCCACTCTTCCACTGTACTCATCAATAGATTCTGTCTTCCGTGTAACAATTTTTAGATGTTTCGAGGGAAAAGAAGTATATAATAATTTTGCAGTACTCCCAACATTAATCGTGTGTGTGATAAATATTATTGAAGAAAGAATGTATTTTAAATAGTGATATGATGAGAAATGTGGTTAAAAAGTAAGGACGAGTTATTAATGTGATGAAAAATATTATTTTAGTGAAAAATGTGGTTGAAAATAAGTTTTGAAAGAATGTGTATCAAATGGGGTCTAAGAAGTGGGAAATATGTATATTCTTCCATTTCAGTATACCTCAAATGAACGATCAGGTGCAAACTTTTGTAAAGAATCTAGTTACTTTCTATTTTCGGATATTTCAAGTGGCCCGCTCCGAGAGCCTGGTGCAAATTGTTTATAAAGAATCAAATTGTTTATTTATACACTCTCCAAACATGCTTAAAAGACAGAGAATCGAAGACATGAATGCCACAGATACAAACTTGTCCCTACAATGTTGAACATCTATCTATCATAAGGTCACTCGTCTTTTATAGATAAGCAGTAATCATAAAGAGAATGTTACTCAAACTGTCCGAGGCGGTCAAAGAAGCGCAAGGGAATGTTATTCAAACTCCCTACGGAAAGTCGAGTCGAGGAGCGTCAATATGGCCACTACAGATATTGATATGGACGACGTCCTAGAATAAGGGAAAAAACCTTAAACAAGGGGAAGACGTCGAAATGGAGGATGCCCCTGAAGAAGGGACCACCTATAGAATTATATGCACACCTAAAGAAGAGACTGGATATGAAATGACACGACCCCGCCTCGAGTCACCCTAGTGGACCCAGACGTGGCGTGCACCGATGATGAATTCCAGCTAGATGCTGGACCCACCACCAAGGCCACATAGACTGTTCTATGACTAATTGACTAATCAAGGACTATAATATTTTTATAAAAATTTTGACAGGGTTTCCCCTAAAATATGGACAAAACCAACCTGAAAATCAACAAATATTCATAAAAATACCTACACCAAACATTGTGGAAACCACCAATGCCACCACAACGCAACCACAATGCATTACATCAAGTTTTACAACCTTTCGACTAAACGCGCCTCAACAAAATATTAGACCAAAAGTTTTATAATATGAGTCCCCAAAATACAATACATACTATGAAATGATTAAAATCGTGCAACTAGATGGTGGTTAATCAGGCTCTGACTGTAGCAGGCTTTCCAAGTATCTCAAATTCAACGGCCTCCTGATAAGGAAAACATGACAAAAGATGTGAGCTTGTAACTCAGTGAGTGGCTAAATTGCATTTACATGCACTATTCCATTAATGAATATTTACTGAAAACTCTAATTTAATTTCTTACAGCTTTAGGAAGTACTAAATTCTGATCATCTGTTTATAACCGAAACATGCTAAAATCACAAATTCTTACTCTTTGTGCAGAATAACCAACTGAAAAATATGCCAAGTATAGCTAATCTGGGATCAACAAAAATCTGTATAAAGCTGTCATTTCTGTAAGTTAAAATCGTATTTCTGTAACTGAATAAGCTAAATTCTATAATTTGAAGGAACTATCATCTGATATTCAAAAATTTGTGAATCTACATATGAATAAACATAATGTGATATACTAATAGTCACACCAAGAAGTACCCAATGAATAGCCTTGCACATGTACAGAGTAATCTCGATGTACAAGGCAAAACCATTCAAATCTGATAATCTGATAATCTGGTCATACGTACGCAGAGCTGCCCCAAAGGCTAAGCACCCTAGTACACGGCCCAAAGCCTATATGTGTACGAGAGTGGGTCCCAAAGACCTCTGATAATCTGGTCATACACTGTGGAAACACATTCACATCAGTGCAGAGCGGGTAAAATAACTGAATCTGGTCATACACTGTGGAAACACATTCACATCAGTGCAGACCGGGGTAAAATCACATGGGTACTTTCTGGTGGTTTTAAAATAACTTTTATTATGTTGAAACACGTAATCTGAATATAAAATGCTATATGAATAATTTAAATGAACTGAATTTAACCTTAAAAGAATTAACTATAAAATCCATTAAATTCTCGAATTCATGCTGTCAAATCGAATATAGGAAATAATTGAGTTCCTAATATGATATAAATTCAATAATTATTTATTTCTGAAAAGTGAGTTTTTCCACTCACAGAGTACGAGCTACAAGCTAGATCGGCTGATAGACGTTTCCAATTTGTTCGTCACCACCTGAAATATGATATAAATAGCCAATTTAGCCACTGACGAACCAAGACCTTTAATATCGAATGCAATAGTGATTAAACTAAATTTCCTCAATACATGACTAAATCTCCAACATAAATCACTTAATCCAATGAAACTAATTACACTTTCTAGTTCCATTACTAGCTTGCCATATATCAAATTACTTCCATCACAACCATAAAAATAAATATCCATCTTCCCTTTAGTGAAAACTTGAAATCATAGTTCCATCATAACTTTGACACCTTGTTCCATTAATACATTCCTCCAAGTGAGCATTATATCAACATAATCATTTCTCCAACAATTTTCCAAAATACCCAATTTAGAATTTCTAGGGTTTGCCAAAAATTGATATAACTTACCTTGAATCAAAAGGGAAGCTAACCAAATATGAAACTTGAGCTAGAAATCAAACTTTTCTCCTCCCATTAGAAATTTTCGGACCATATAAACCCTAGAAATCAACATAATTAATTTCGGCCTCATGAAAATACATGAATAAATCGAATCCAAAGTTTGAAGAAATTAATTCTTACCTTTTTTCTTCTTCCTTTCCTTCCCTTTCTTTCCTTTCTTTCCTTTTTCTTCTCTCTATTTTCCTTTTTTCTTCCTCTCTGCCGGTTCCCAGAAGCTCTCTGCGTGCAAGGGTGAGGGAATGAGGGAAATGAGACAAAAAGGGTTGAAATGTCAAAGGTTGTAGAGATTTTTGCACAATGAGTCCTTTACTTCCCATGGTGTATAAGTAAGTCTTCAACTTCCAATCTAATCTATTTAAATCCTTCACATATATCCAATAATAAAATTAACCCCAAATAATATTTTAGTCCAATTAAATCTTTATTGATATTGACTTTGACCATTCCACCTTTGACTTTGACTACCTAAAAATGGGTTGTAACATGAAAGACCTACCATCCCTGAAGGAGGGAGAGCTGCTGAGAAAGCGGTTAGTTTGGAGGAACTAAATCCTCGTGAGCCTCAAGCAATAACCATGGAGGAATTGGAGAGCTTCCCAGTAGACCCACATGATTCTTCCAAGCAAGTGCAGATTGGAATAAATCTCCCCATAAAAGCTAAGGAGGAGTTGAAAAGTTTTTTACCTAAAAATTTTGATGTCTTTACTTGGAAGTACAAAGACATGGTCGGTATAGACCCTAATATCAGTTGCCATCATTTGAATATTGACCTAAAAGTCACGATGCATAGGCAAAAAAGATCTCTTAACCCAGATAGATATGAAGACCTTAAAGATGAAGTTAAAAAGCTGATCGACAACAAATTCATCTGGGAGTCAACATATCCTAAGTGGGTCTCTAACCTAGTACTAGTAAAGAAGCACAATGGAAAATGGAGAGTTTGTGTAGATTTCTCAAACTTGAACCAAGCTTGCCTTAAGGACAACTTTCCACTCCCTAGGATAGACAAACTTGTGGACTCAACTGTCGGACACGAGCTTTTAATCTTCACAAACGCTTATCCGAATACAATCAGATCCCCATTTTCCCAGCAGATGAAGAACATACTTCCTTCATCACAGACAATGGTCTTTACTATTACAAGGTCATGTCTTTTGGGTTGAAAAACGTCGGGGCCACCTACTAAAGACTTGTCAACACGATATTCGCTGATCTAATTGGGAAAATCGTGGAAGTCTATGTGAACGACATGTTGGTGAAAATTCTAAGGGCAGCGGATCATGTTTAAAACCTCAATGAAACATTTTAGACCCTGAGAAAATACCGAATGAAGCTCAATCCTTTGAAATGCGCTTTTGGAGTCACTTCTAGAAAATTTTAAGGCTACATAGTCAATCAAAGAGGCATTGAAACTAACCCTGAAAAGGTTAAAACTGTAATACCCCGAACTTTATGTTACGCATTTGGCCAACATGATTCATGCATGCAATTTACAATGTCATTTGAATCAATTCTCCTAATTGCTTTCTTTTAAAACTACACATTTAATTATTGAGAGCATGAGATTTTTATATGGTGTTAGCCTTTGACTCCTCAACCTAGGTGATGAATTCTACATTGAGTGATGATAGAGGAGCTAGGTTAATCTAGATGTGGAATATTTGACTTATTAAGCAATTGGAACCTTGAAAGGTCGGAATTAGTATCGATAACGGTTATAGCTTTCCATTCGGTTGATCAAATCCATCATAAACCCTAAATCGGTAATTGACCTATTTGGGACTTGAGGCATGAAGTGACATGATCACTAGACAATAATATGGGTTTTATATTACATTATAAATATTGAGGTGCTAAGTGTTGAAATCAATTGAAAATCGGATATCAATCGGGTAAGTAATTAAATGAACGGTTGAGGAAGTAATGCTATGAAATATTTTGGGATCTTGGGGCAGGTGAATTTGATTAGAATAAGCCAAGGATACTTGATTTTTACCTGCAATGATATGTACAAAATCAGATTTTAACCCAAGAGACCACCTCATGCTTAGTGCACCTCCTACTTGTTGATTCGTTCTTGTTATGGTAAATTCCTTCACTCTTAAGTATTATCCACATCTATCACCTCTTTAAGACTTCAAATATGTGACTTATCATTCCTAAATTTCATGCAAAATGTCCAAGGATTGGCACAAGATCAAAATGTAACTGGAATGAGACACATCCTACTTAGCATGTGATGATTTGTCAAGTTATCATCAAATTCCTTCAACCTTAAGGCTTCTTTCATGTCTTATAAAGCCTTGTCACCTTATATTGGATAGACATATGTCTAATTAGTCACATAAGGATCCAAATATGGGAAAGGAAGAGTCAAGTATGGCTGCAAGAGCCACATCATGCTTGGACACCTAAAGCTTGGAGATACTTGGCATTTAGTCCTTAAGTAAGATTCATGACCCCAACCCTTTTAGGACTCTCTCTATATATATATATATCATATATTAGGACATCTTACCCCTTCAAGTTATACCCAAATAAACCCAAGTGAAAGCGAAAGCAAAAGAGCCAAAGAAGTAGAAAACAAAAAGCTGAAATTGGAAGTTCTGGGCACCTGAAGTTGTTCACTGTTTTGAGGTATTTCTTTATTGTTTTTGAGATTTTTATAACCTCTTGAACCTCTGTACTTGATTGACATCATGTTGGGGGTGTTTTCATGATTTATGATGGTAATGATAGGGGCAATTAATTAGGAGAACATGAGAGAAAATAACATGGGCAGAATTGTGGATTGATAGATTTGAAGGGTTTAACCTTTGATTTTAAGTAATCCCTTAAGTGTAACTTATATGTGTCGATATGAATGTTTTTATACAAGACTTAGAAGTATAGAAATGATCTCTAATAGGTTGGAATCCAATTTTTGAAAGTCTTGTTAAAGTGAAACTCAAAACAGCCATGAAGAAAAAATGTTCGATTTGGTGTTTGTAAAAAGGAATGCCTTTGAAGCTCTAAATCCTTCATTTGTGAATAATCTATGGTATGATTACCTTTACCTAAGTGTTATAGAAGTGTGGTAAAAAGTTGGGAAATATTTGATAATGTTAAGGGGTGAAAAAGGATTGGAAAAATACTTGGACAGCAATAGAAACCTGAAAACAGATTCTGCCTATTTGTGTATTTCTCATAGATTCAGCCTTTACATGTCTATTGGTTGTATCTTAAGTATGAAAAATACATTTTAAGGATGTTAGATGGTTAAATAACAATTTTATGATGTTGACGTTCATAATTGGACTCGAGAAATAGTGTGATTTATGGGACTAGTTTACAATGCAATCGGTAACTTGAATTGTTAGTGTCATCTAAATTATTTTGGCATGGAAGGATGTAGCATAGGATTTTGTGTGTGTTAAGAATATCAAATTGAGGATTGTGCTTAACATTAGATGGTAATACATGTGATTTTCCAACTTTAAGTGGGAAAGAGAATTGATTTACACCTCGTAGAAGCTCACACACACAAGAGCAAAAAGGTAAGTGAAAATCCATTTGCAACTACGATGCAAGAATATAGTATTTGTGATATGGTAGTGTTGGAATTATTTATATAACTTTGATAAGGAGCTCATTGTGTACCATTTGATGGTTGTGATCATTGTGTAGGTTACTCACGATCATTTTCATGTGCATGCACGACATACACCCATGGTTGAAAATATAGCATACACAACATGATTGTAAAGTTGAGCTTTTCTCATAAAATATTTTATTGACCACTACTAGGGCACCGAGGCATGTGAGGCATGCTTATGCGATATGTTTTGGCACCACGAGTGATACTTCCTGGTTGATTACAAAGGTGGATAGGGGATGGGCCTTTGGTGATCACGGGAGGGTGGACCACTCGGTTGTGCCTTTGTGATACTCTAATTATTTGCGCTTCTGGGTGGAATACTTTTTGGAGGATCATGGGGGCAGTTAGAGGATGACCCACTCACCGGTGTCGATGTCAGATTGGCCATTTGATTATTGATTATTGTACAGAGCTCTATCCGATGCATAGTAGGTGGGTCAATGGCTCAATGAAAGATTTCAAATGAGATTATTTAGAGTCGACTTTAATGACTATCTGAGCATGATACATCTTTAGCATATTGTTTAAAGTAAATGGCATGGTGTCATATACTATTATCACTCATACTCATGAGCTGCATGATTATCGCTTACTAAGCATTGGCTTATGTAGTTCTTGTATTGTAGGTGAGCATGAAACTTCTTAGGAGACATGGCTGGCTGTGGAGCTCTTACGGGATTCCGAAGTTTTATGTACATGGATGACGACCTGTAGGGTTATTTTTTTTGGACTCCAGTTGTACTATATTTTTGGGAATCATGTATAACTTTTGAAATAGCATATAAATACTTTTACAACCTCAGGATAAATATGTTTATGATATTTGGTTTCGAATATACTTTTGAAAATGCCTTCATTTTATTAACAAAAAAAAAAAAAGGGTGTGGGTAAATTTGGACGTCTAATCAATTGAATTCCTTCACTGGCTAGTATATTGTTACTGTATGAATGGGGTGTGACAAAAACTTTAACTGACATGAGGTCGCCTCAAAAGCCAAAGGAGGTACAAAGCCTCATGGGACGCGTAGCTGCCTTAAATCGTTTCGTCTCTAAGGTAATGGACAAGTGCCAACCTTTCTTTCAAATTCTCAGAGGAAGTAAGTCTCAATGGACAGAGGAATGTGATGAAGCCCTCTAGGAGCTGAAAAAGCACTTGGGGATAGGCTCATATTCTCTCCAAGCCTAAGGCCAACGAACCACTATAGTTGTATTTAGTAGTAACCATCGACGCCATCATTTCAGTTCTGATAAGAGAGGAAAATGATCACCAACTACCCATTTAGTACGTGAGCAAAACACTTGGCAACAGAAACTCGTTACCCATATATGGAGAAGCTAGCCCTTTCCTTAGTAACAGTTTCTCGAAAATGGAGACCGCATTTCCAAGCTCACAGTATTCAAGTATTGACAAACTTTTCCCTCAAGCAAGTGTTGTAGAAGCCTAATGCTTCGAGGAGGCTACTGAAGTGGGCTATAGAACTTAGCGAATTTGACATCATATTTAAACCAATTGCTGCCATCAAGAGATAGGCTCTAGCATATTTTGTGGCTAAATTCACCCTATTCCAAAAATGGAAAAGGAGATAGAATCCGATGAACCTCCAACCTAGAGCCTGTTTGTAGATGGATCATTTGGAGAAATAGGGCCAGGGACAGACGTGGTCATTGTTAGTCTAAAAGGACATAAGCTCACTTGTGCTATACGGTTTGGTTCAAGGCCACCAATAATGTACCATAATATGAAGCCCTTCTCGCTTGCCTTAGACTAGCCAGAGAAATGCAAGCGACGATATTTATAATCAGCAACGACTCCCAGTTGGTGGTAAGTTAAGTACATGGTAATTTCCTAGCAAGAGATAAATCTATGGTTGCGTACTTGAAACTGGTTATCGAACTCATCTCAGCTTTTGAGAAATTCGAGCTCGTATAAATCCCACGCGCTGAAAATGTTCATGCGACGCCCTATCAAAATTGGCAAGCAGTAAATATTCAGAGCTACTCGTGGTAGTACCTATAAAACATCTTCTCAAATCCTTCACCGCTACTAGCGAAGTGGTAATATGGGTCGAAAATACTGCTCTATGGATGTAACCAACTATATCCTTCCTCAAGGACCAAGTATTACCTTCTAAAAAAGAGGAGGCCCAGAAGCTCAAAAGACGAGCTGCACAGTTCGTCTTCCAAGATGATGTGCTATACAAACACGGATTCTCATTACCCTTACTCCGATGTATTGGAGGAGAGAAAAATAATTATGTGCTCTGAGAGATTCATGAAGGAGTATGTGAGAATCACATTGGAGGTAGTTTTGAAAAAGGATGCACAACAATTTGTCCAGAAATGAAATAAGTGCCAGCGTTTTGCAACTATTCAAAGGCAACTGTCCGCCCCTGGCCGTTTACTAAATGGGGAATTGACCTCATAGGACCTTTTCCTAAAGGAAGGGAAATTTCGAGTTTTGCAATTGTCGCTATTGATTATTTCACCAAATGGGTAGAGGTCGAACCACTTGCCAAGATCACTGAGGCTAACATTTCCAAATTCCTATGGAAAATTATCATTTGTAGATTTGGAATCCCTCATTCAATTGTCTCAGACAATTGTCGACAATTTGATAACAAGAGAGTCAAAAATCTATGCGAGGAATTAGGTATTAAGAAACATTTTTCCTTCCCACATCACCCCAAACAAATGGACATGTTGAGGCTATCAACAAAACAATCAAGTACACCTTAAAAAGGAAGTTAGACACCTCTAAAGGGGCATGGGTTGACGAACTACCTCAAGTCCTTTGGGCCATCAGGACTACAAGCAGAACTGCTATCCGAGATACTCTATTTTCTATGGCCAATGGAGCTGAGACTATGAGCCCAGTAGAAGTGGGACTACTGTCCCCTCGTTGAATTCATTTCAATGAAATATCTAATGACGAGATGCGAAGATTTGAGTTTAACGTTCTTGAAAAAATGGATAACTCTCAAACAAAGTTGGCCATCTATCAACGGAAAATGAAGAGATATTACAATGGGAAAGTAAAAAAAAGATCATTTCGCTTGAATGAGATGGTGTTTCGTAGGGTGTTTTTGTCTTCTAAAGAACATGGACTTGGAACCCTTGGGCCTAATTGGGAAGGCCCCTATCTCATCAAGGAATATGTTCGGCCAGGAACCTACAAAACTAAAAGCATGGATGGAAAGACACAGTCTCACCCTTGGAATGTAGAACATTTACGAAAGTACTATCAGTAATGGTTCCATTTTGGCTAGACGAAATGTACAGACGATTAAGAGCCTGAGATTACTTTTCGCTCCATTTTTGCACGTAACTCGAGATTATTGAGGTAGACTCGCCTCCATTAATTAGTTTAAATTATAATTGCATGTCTTATGTGAATTTACGTGATTTATATGTTTTAATGCATGATAAGAGAATATATCATATGAGATATATGATATTGTTATGCTTGCCATAACTTGTATGCTTTAATGCATGAGATAAGATAAGTATCTCTTATGAGATAAGATGAGAATGTTATGCATAACTTATGTGCTTAAATGCACGAGACGAGACTACCCACACCCTATGATTTTAAAGAGCCTACGATTTTCAAGAAAATGAGCCTATAATGATGATGATGTCACGTTATATATTGCATAAATATGTGTTCAATTATTCTGTAAATTAATTATCGGCGATGAGTCTACTAAGTATTTTATCGAAATACTTATTCTGTTATTTTAACAATATTTGCAAATTTCGGAGATGATCGAATGTGATGGGCAGTGATGGCATGAATTGAAAGTTGTAGTTATTTACTTGCGCAATTTTCGCATTTTGAAAACTATTAACGTACTTTGTAATTTCGTTTATTTCAAAAACTTGAAATTTAAATTTTAAAACGATTATTCCACAAGTTATTTAAATGAGTTTGTTGCTGACGATAATTACCGTTATGAATGTGATGTGATTTTAAAAAATTATGTTATTTCCGCAAATTTTGATTACTAAAATTAGGGCAAAAGACGATAACGTGGCAATCCGAGTAAATGGAACTCGGGGCGCTACACACACTGAAGAAATTTCATTCCAAGAAAGAAATGAATATCACTTGGAGTGAAGATGTGGATGAAGAATCAAACTCAGACGAGGATGACAGAATTGACGTAATCAGGTAAGCTCGTTTACTGTCAACCTACAGATAAACAAGAAATCAGGTAAACAAGAAAATAGGTTCTAAGTGACTCGAAAAACTTGATTTAGATCAAGAAATTAGGCAAACAAGTCAGATATCACTTCCAAAATCAGAGAAGTAAAACATAACATACTGTCAGAAATAATTCATGTGGTAAGTATAGATACAATTTACTTTATTGTTTATCTCACAAGAAACCACATGTGCAAAAAGAGTTAACTTGTTAGTATTTTCAAATAAAATCCTAATGCTAACATAAGGCAAGTTTGGGTAAGAAAAAATAATCTTAGTTGCTATATTGTCAATCTCTTGGTATTTTGATAGTAGCTGCTCTAGACACATGACTGATAATCGTTTCATGCTAACTAATTATAATAATCATGCATGCGGTCTAGTTAGTTTTGGGGAGGGCTAAAAGCAAAATTGAAGGGTTGGTACTATTGTAATAGATGGATTACCTATTTTTAATGTTCTGTTTATTGTTAACTTAAAAGCTAAACTGATTAGTGCAAGTAAACTATATGATGATGCACTCATGTTAATGTTCACTAAAAGTGTATGTAAGGTTTTGAAAAATGATGGTAATGTCGTCCTACGTAGTGATAGATCTAGTGATAAATGCCATTTGCTTGAATTTGAAATCTCTTTTCATGTTTCAAAAGCTGATTTCACAGATTTATGGCACAAACTGTTGGGACGTATGAACTATGGAGATTTTGTCAAACTTACTAAACTCAATGAAGTAAGAGGAGTTCCTAAACTCACAAAAGAACCTGAAGATGTGTGTAGATCATGTAAGAAATGTAAACAAACTAGAAATGCATATAAACTAGATCAGTTTCTTACTGCCTCTCACTCTCTTGAATTGCTACATATGGATTTGATGGGGTCAATTCAAACTGAAAATCTCTATGGTAAGAGGTATATCTATTTGATTGTTAAAAACTTCTCTAGGTAAACTTAGGCAGACTTCTTAAGGGAGAAATATGATGTTTTTGAAAAATTTACATTTTATATCAAAAACTGACTATTGAAAAACATCTTGAGGGTACTAAAATTGTAAGAATTGGAAGTAGTCATGGTAACTAGTATGAAAATGTTAACTTTTCTAATTTATGTGAAAAGTATGGTTTTTTTCGTGAACTTTCAGCTCTTAAAACCCAAAACATGATGGTGGGGTGGAAAGGAAGAATATTTCTTTATAAGAGATGGCTAGGGTAATGTTGAATAGAAAGAAACTCCATGTTAAATTGTGGATTGAAACTATAAACACTACTTGCTACACTCTAAACCTTATGTCATTGAGAATTGGTACACTCACAAACCCTTTATAAAATTTGGAAAGGTAGGGAAATCAAATCTTAAGAATTTCATACATTTGGAAGAAAGTGTTATGTATTAAATGATAAGAAACATGTGGGAAAGTTTGGTCTAATAAGTGATGATGGGGTATTCATTGGCTATTCTGAAACTAGTCAAGCTTATAGGACCTACAACATACAAACTCAAACTATCATTGAGTCTATTAATGTTAAAATTGATGATACTACTGACTTCTATTCTTATTCATATGAACTGAAAATTGAGAATTTCGGAAAGCAAATTGAGGAAAATCAGAATATTCAGGAAAACTATTTTGTAGATTCAGGCATCGACAATTCGACAGAACTTCCAGTAGCTAGTTCTGTTGATCCTACACCGGTTACTGGAGTAAAGTTTCATTAGTCACTGAACTTATCACACCGTCACGTTATAGTCACTGAACTTTTTTTTTTGCTATTGAACGGTCACTGAACTTACAAACCCGCCACTCCATCCATCACTCAGCAACCCAACCATTTGAAGATGTCCCACATAGCGTGATGGAACTCATGTGGCAACGAACGACGTTAATGGTGACCACGGTGGATAGAGTAAAAAATTTCATTAGTCATTGAACTTATCACACCGTCATGTTATTGCCACTGAACTTTCTTTTGCTGCAGAACGATCACCGAATTTACAAATATGCCACTCCATCCATCCCTCCAAAGAGTAATTATCAATTGCTCTGCACCCTCAACATTGCCGTGCTCTTCAACAATCCTAAATACTTCTTGCAACATGTGTTCATCTGGATTCCATTTTTCACATAACTAACAACTTTCTTGAAACAATCAAGAACTTTTGCCATCTACCCTTGTTTCAAATAACACCAAGCAAGAAGCTCCAATGTTGTATAACCTGGTACTATGCTTTTCTTTACCATCTGATCATGAAAAGCCCCAGCCTTTTCCACTTCTTCTTAGTAATGTAAGTAGTAATAAGCAAATTCGGAACCTTTGAATCCATGGTTGGAGAAACGGACTCTCGTTCCTTATAAAGCTTTTCGGCTTCTTCAATTTGTTCGAGTTTTAGTAAGGAAGTAAACATACATGTGTACTCAGCATCATTCAGCTTGTGGAAAGTGGATTCCATCTTCTTCCATATATGGTAGACGTCATTTTTACTTTCCAGGCTAGTGTGCAAACTAATCAGGGATGCGTAAACAACTCGAACTTTTCTAGAAACCTTTTTCTCCATTTCCCTTAAAGCAAACTCCGCTTTTTCCTTGAGTGAATTCTTGATGTAGAGGCTGGTTAATGTGCTATATGTTATCCAAATTGGATCTACTTTTGCCTTCTTTAGCTCAAGAAAAATCTTTTCAACAGTTTCAATATAATTCTGAGAAACACATACTAACAACCACAAGTTGTATGTGATAACATCTGGAGAACTATTCTTCTTTAACTCCTTAACCATATCTGGTATCTTGTCCAACTACCCAATAGATACGTATAGAGATATCGAGTGGTTATATGGAAGAAGACTCTTCAAGAAACCACATTCTGACATTTTTTCCACCAGAGCCTCCGCTTTGACGATTTCCTTATGCTGTGCATAGGTGTAGAGAAGGGCACTACAAGTTGCTTGATCTATCATTTTATCAGGTAGATCTTCAAAACACTTCTCTGCACTGTTTATACCTTGAAGTTTTGCAATCAAATCTAAATGGACAGCATAGTCCCCAAGTACCAACTTGATATCTTCAAATGGATGGGTTGCTGAGTGATGGATGGAGTGGCAGGTTTATAAGTTCAGTGACCGTTCAACAGCAAAAGAAAGTTCAATGACTATAACATGATGGTGTAATAAGTTCAGTGACTAATGAAACTTTTTTTTACTCCGTCCACCGTGGTCACCATTGATGTCGCCCGTTGCCACATGGAGTTCCATCACACCACATGGGACATTTTCAAACGGCTAGGTTGCTGAGTGATGGATGGAATGGCGAATTTATAAGTTCAGTAACCGTTTCACAACAAAAGAAAGTTTAGTGACTATAACGTGACGGTGTGATAAGTTCAGTGACTAATGAAACTTTTTACTCCCGGTTACTGGAAGTTTATCCCACTTGAGAATGATGATGAAGTGCAAAACAAAATGCACGTTCCTACCTAGATTCAAAAGGCTAATCAATTGGATAACATACTTCAAATTGTGGAGATGGAATGATGATTAGCTAGCAATTTACCACAAAACTCGAGAATGTGTGTTACATGCCACAAATTGAACCTAAAATATGATTGAAGCACTTGGTGATGAATCTCAGGTACTAGCAATGCAGGAAGAACTAGCTTAGTTTGAGCGAAATAATGTATGAACACTAGTACCTTGGCAAACAGAAACAAACGTGATTGGGACCAAATAGATCTTCAAGAACAAGTTAGATGAATGTGGTAATATTGTACGAAACAAGGCATGACTAGTTGCACCCAAATTGAAGGAGTGGACTTTGAAAAGACTTTTACACTTGTGGCCAGACTTGAATCCATTAAACTTCTACAGTCTATTGTATATCAAATGGGATCCAAACTTTTATCATATGGATGTTAATGAAATTTTAAATGAAGAAGCCTATATTAAGCAATCAAAATGATCCATTGATCCATATCTTCCTAACCATGTATTCAAGCTTAAAAGGCATTGTATGGGTTGAAACAAGTTCCCCGAGTTTGATATAAAAGATTTGTTATGTTTTTATTTGAGAAGGGATACAAGAGATGATGAGCTAATAAATATTGTTCCTCAGATAGCTCAAGTACGGATTAATTGTGGCTCAGATATATGTGGATGAAATAGTGTTTAGATTCATATCTGAAATGAAATCTAGGGAGTTTGTTAATCTTATGCAAAAAAAGTTGGAAACGAGTATGGTTGGTGAACTAATCTATTTCTTAGGATTGCATGTTAAGTTGGTCGATGTAGGGATCTTCATCTCACATGCTAAGTATACAAAGAATTTGGTGAAGAAATTTGGTTTGAAAAATACCAAGGCAGTTAGGACTCTTATGGCTTCATCTTTCAAAATCTGTAAAGATGACAAGAACAAGGACATTGACTCATGCCTATGCAGGAGCATGATTGGTAGCTTTCTATATCTGACTGCCAGTTGTCCTGACTTAGTGTTGCGTTTTTATATCGCAAGTGTATAGTGTACCTTTGAGTCTGAATATCGTTCCCACATGAACTATACTTTAGGACTTAATCTAATTTCTCTAACTCCTATTTGATAAAAACAAGTAAATAATTATGATGGTTAGAACTATTTTTCCTAATTATTTTTAACTAATTGAAAATATAAAAAGATTGAAAACAACGGATAATTGAAGATTCAAATATGTGATGAATATTATGACCTAACAATTTCATCCATTGATCATCTTAATTCTTAATTCAAAATTCATAACCTAATGTAGTGTTCAATCGAATTCTTCTATTGTATTCAATTTCCCTACCTTTTCTTTCTTGCTTCCTCCTCGCGCCGCAGTTTTTTTTTTCTTTTCTGTCTTTTCTCCTCGTTTCCTCTTTGTCCGTGTCTATATATATATGTTTAATTTGGGTGTCCAATTAAAATTTTCAATGCAAGTCTATTGAGACCCATCTAACTCGAATATATTTAATATAATATTTCTTTCCAAGGTTTCATCTTTGGATTTTGCCATTTTTCACCATTTTTTCATTCATTTCTCCATTTTTTCACTAAACATAAAGTTTTACCTACAAAACACAATATAACATAAATTAGTTAGAATTTTATCCAAAAGACAATAAAATATCATGATCTAGGGTCTTAAATAAGTGTAGAAACTACATTTATCACACCCTTAAACTTGAATCTTTGTTTACCTTCAAACAAAACTAAAACCTAACAAAGCACAATGCTAATTACCTAATTGAGGGTCAGTCAATCAAATAAAATATGTTCTTTCATCACTCGTAAGATTCACATACCCTCAAACTTATTCTTTTCACTCTTTTTCAGTATGTGAACTAAGACTGAATTTTTTACTATAGCCTCTTTAGTTTGGCAAAATATCACCAATTGCAATTCAACATTTCAATAAATAAGGATTCTCCATTAAGTTTGATTGCTTCAATCTCTAGAACTTAATTAGGCTAACAATCTCTTATCAAAAGTCAAATTTTCTTAAACAAGTGTTTCGAATTTAACCAAGACATTTGGTGCATCTTTTGTTTCATGTACATGCTTTTTTGATTTTTTTATGAATATTTTTTTCTTTATTTGAAGCATTCTCTTTCTTAAGTCTTCTAAATGACCTGTGCAATAAGCTTTCAACTAATGAATCCTAAGTCAGATGATCATAGAGCACCAAGTTTTAAATACCCTTGCAGCCTTAAGTGCTCGAGTCATAGAGGCTACGAAGAACGATTTTCAAATAAATTATTTTCATGCCTTGATGCAATTCATTTAACATCAATTCAAGTAAAACGACATCTAACTTGAGATTTTCACCCAATTGCATCCTATTGATCTTAGAAAATCCACACAAGATTTTTAATTTTACACATGGAATCCCTGTTTATCTTAACATCTTCTTACAACAGTGAAATCTCTCCAAATTATTTTAAATTTGGTCCAAGAATGTAAAATTTAGTTGTTTTGGGTTTAACATCTGTGGTACACTATTTCAACATATTTAATTATAAAATCAACTCATTCATATACAATGCTTAACTTAATTCATGCGCTCCATATATCAAAAACTCACATGGAAAATAAAAATTAATCTAAGCATGAAACTTATTCATCATTCATGGATCAATTCATGATTCAATATATTCATCATTGACAGCAAAGCCAACTAACTCATATAAGCACAAAAAAAATAATTTTTTTTGGAAATCTTTTTTTTTTTTTTTTACTAAAGCAATAAAAACACATTAAAAATAATGAAAATTCATATTTTCCACTCAAACTTAAACTAGACATTGTTCTTAATGTCTTTAATCCTAAGTATGCAAATAAAGAGGTGATAAAGAATGTGGAGAAAAGACTCATCTGATATGATTTGTAATTAAATCGCTAGCTTTTCTATTGGTCCCGGTGGCTCCGTGATCAACTTTGGTTTAAATGTTCCACGACGTCATGTTCTTAAAAAATCAAATAAATCATTAAAATCAAATAACTGTAACAAGTGTTACTTAACTCTAACATCTAATAAACCAACTGACATATCGAAGAGCTTATGAAAAAAGAGATATGGATGATGAGCCACAAATAAACTAAACTATCCTTAAACTTAAAAACAGAATAAATAAAAAATGAAAAAGGCTTGGGTTTCCTCCTAAGAAGCATTTTTTAATGTCATTAGCTTGACTTTGCGCCGTAATTATTTTTGGGATAGCAGTTCAAAGCTTTCTTTAGCGGTGGGAAAATCCTCTATGTAGTATTTGATGCATTGTCTATTAACCTTGAAATTTTTCTTTGTTGGGTAGTGTAATTCAACTGTACCATAGGGAAACACTTGGGATAGCGTGAAATGTCCATACCATCTTGATTTCAATTTTATTGAGAACAGCTTACATCTGGAGTTGTACAAGAGCACTTGATCTCCAACTCTAAAAATTCATTGTTGAATATTATTGTCATACCACTGCTTTCGTCTTTTCTTTATAGATGGATGCATTCTCATAAGTTTCTCTTCTGAATTTTTCCAATTCGTGAAGTTGTAATATTCTTGTTTCTCCGGCCTTTTCTAAGTCCATGTTCAACTGTTTCAATGCCCAGTATGCTTTGTGCTCAAACTCAACTAGTAGGTAGCAAGCTTTCCCGAAAACTATTCGGTATTGCAACATTCCAATCGACGTCTTGTAAGTGGTGCGATAGGCCTAATAATATAGTCCAATTTTTTGGACCAATATTTCGAGATGCATTCACCTTGAGTTCCGTAATTCTCTTCAACTATCTGTTAGAAGTTTCAACCCGCCCACTTATAGATGGTGATAGGGTGTGGCTATTCGATGTTGTACCCCATATTTAGCAAACACCGTCTGGAATAACCTATTGAGGAAGTGAATTCCACTATCACTTATGATGGCTCTTGGAGATCTATAGTGGTTGAAAATACTTTTCTTTATAAAATATATCCCTACCCTCGCATCATTGGTGGGTAATGTCTTCGTTTCCACCCATTTGGAGGCATAGCCCACAACCACTATGATATATCGATTGTTATAGGACGCCACCTCCGAAATGTTGTTTAGTGGCATCTCTTGACGAGCCGACATATTACCTGTTCTTTGACACTCATCACCAAACCTGTAGAAACTGTGTAAGTCCTTAAATAATGTTGGCCAAAAGAAACTGCTTTGAAGCACCTTCGCTGCTGTTTTAGTTGGGCCAAAGTATCCTCCATAAGCTGAAGCATGAATCCTTGAAAGGATCGGTTCCATCTCATCCTCGGGCACACATCTACTGATAATCTGGTCTGTCCCTCTTCTGTATAAATTTGGATCATCCCAATAACATTATTTTGTTTCATAGAAAATTTTCTTTTTCTCCCGATAAGTGAGATCAAATCAACATACCCACTTGTTAAATAATTGATAATGTCTACATACCATGGAGTCTTTTCCACCTACAATAATTATTCATCAGGTTAAACTTTATTGATATCCACATCATTTGACTCTTTCAATTGCTCTAGCCTTGATAAATGACCCATTACCTGGTTTCTGTCCTCCTTTTATCACGAATTTCAAGGTCGAACTCTTACAGTAACAGAACCCAGCGAATCAACTTGGGTTTAGTATCTTTCTTATCGAATTTAAAGCTACATGGTCTGTATAAACTATCACCTTTGAAGTAATTAGATAAGAACGGAATTTGTCAAAGGCAAATACCACTGCTAGCATTTCTTTTTCAGTTGTTACGTAGTTGATCTGAGCATCTGTAAAAGTTTTGCTAGCATAGTAGATGATATGCAAGACCTTTCCCTTTCGTTGACCTAGCACTGCTTCCACTATGAAATCAATGTCATCACACATGAGCTCGAAAGGTAGTTCCCAATCTGGTGCCACTATAACAGGTGTAGATGTTAACTTTTCCTTCAAAGGCATTTAAAACACTCATAAGAAAAGATAAATGACACATCATTCTCCAATAGATTGTACAGAGGTTTTGTAATCTTTGAGAAGTCCTGGATGAATCGTGTGTGGAATCCCGCATGCCTTAAAAATCTTCTAATCTCTTTGATTGAGGTAAGTGGCTACAATTTCTCAATCACTTGTATCTTTGCTTTATCGACCTCAATGCCATGTGAAGAAATCCGATGACCTAGCAAGATCCTCTCTTTCACCATAAAGTGACACGTTTCCCAATTGAGCAACAGATTCTTCTTTCCACACCTTCGTAATACGAGCAATAAACGTTCTAAGTAGTCATCAAATGAATCTTCAAATATTGAAAAATCATCCATGAACATCTCGATGTACTTTTCCACCATGTCAGAGAATATGGCGATCATGCAATGCTGAAAGGTTGCATGTATGTTGCACAGGCCAAAATGCATTATTTTAAAGGCAAAAGTACCGTAAAAACATGTGAATGTTGTTTTCTCCTGGTCTTTTAGAGCAATGACTATCCGATTATACCCTGAATATTCGTCTAGAAAGTAATAATGAGAATGACTTGCTAACATTTCCAACATCTGATCAATGAAGGGCAATGAGAAGTGATGTTTTCTGGTGGCATTATTTAGCTTTTTGTAATCTATACACACTCTCCATCTCGTTACTAATCGTGCTGGTATCAACTTATTATTCTCGTTCTTCTCTACTGTAATCTCACCTTTCTTAGGCACCACATGTACTGGACTCACCCAAGAAATGTCTGAAATGAGGTAGATAATTCCTATATTGAACAATTTTAGCACTTATTTTCTCAATACTTCCTTCAAGGTTGGATTTAATGTGTACTGACCTTCCACAAATGGCTTAGAGTTGTCCTCCATTAAGATTTTTTTGCATACAAAGAGTAGGACCGATTCCTCAAATATCGGTTATGGTCCATCCAATTAAAATTTTCAATGCAAGTCTATTGAGACCTATCTAATTTGAACCTATTTAATGTAATATTTCTCTCCAATGTTTCATTTTTTGAATTTTGCCATTTTTCGCCACTTTTGCATTCTTTTCTCCAATTTTTCATTAAATATAAAGGTTTACCTACAAAACATAATATAACATAAATTAGGTAGAATTTTATCCAAAAGACAATAAAATATCATGATTTAGGGCCTCAAATAAGTGTAAAAACTACACTTATCACATAACCTTAAGCATTTGTATTTGTACAAAATATGAAGCTAAACTAAAGGAGTCCCCACTTGGAAGCTGTTGAACAGGTCATTCAACATGTTAATAGCACATCCAGTTTTAGTCTGTGTTATACTAAAGATCCAAACTATTATCTTGCATGATATACAGATGCTGATTGGGTAAGCAACATGGATGATAGGAAAAGCACATCTGAAGATTGTTTCTACATGGGTAATAATTTTATATCTTGGCTAAGTAAGACTGCCGGTAGTTGTTGTACAAAGCTACTTTGGATGAAGTAGATGTTAAGTAACTATGGTATTCAACAAGACTCTCTTACCATGTTATGTGATAATATAAGTGCTATTAACATATATAAGAATCATGTTCAATATTCTTGGACTAAGCATATTGACATTAGACACCCTTCATTAAGGACTTAATTGAGAGGAATGTAATTGTCTTATAACACATAAATACTAAAGGACAACTGACTGATTTACTCACCAAGGCTTTAAATATTGTTAGATTTGAAATATTGTGAAAGATCGTGGGCATATTCTTGATGCATTAAAATGTTTTTATGTATATTATTTTTTATCTCTTTTTGTATGTTCACTTTTTATGCATGTGTTTTGTATATTTTTATATAAAAATATACAATATAACAAAGCAAAAAAATCAAAAAATTGGGACTTTTCTTAAAAATATCACAAGATGTGAATTTTTGATTGATTTGTAATTGTTGAGATGAACTTGGATTCTCTTATTAGTGTGGTGTGCTCAGCATAACTTATGGTAAATCATTATCAAATAAGTAGTCCTATTAGGAAATCATGGCTACTCTAATTATGACCATTTATTGATAAGTTGTCATATTAATGTACCAAGTGTTTAATTGTAGATTTATGATCAATATGTATGTCTCCCTGCACTGCAATATCATGTTGTGTAAATGAAAAGTTCATTTGACGAGAGAGCTACATCATAGACGTGTGAAGCCGTTCTTGATAATGAACATAAATTATAAGATAAAAGGTACCCCTATATACATGCTCAAGTCTAGCACATACATATTTTATATCCACATGGATGATTTTAGATGATGACTGGTTTGAAATACACTTTTGCATGTAGTCACTGCAAATATCAATTTTGGTTAGAACATGATTCATAATCGATCAGTCTAGATGTCCCTATCACACAGTCACATTTTAATCTAAGAAATTAATTGTGAGCATACACCTGAATGAAAATTTCATGTTTATCCTGATAATTGTGAACTGATCATAAAATTGATTTGATTGTGAAATTTGTCCAAAAATATGATGATTGATTCAATTTTGTAAATTTCACTATTTTTTGTGCGAATAAAATATGTGTACTTTTTTGCAAATTTTTTGATTAACAATCTAATTTTGGCAGTAAACTCTAGTATCTATTGCAAAAAGGAAAATTGAGTGAAAATGTTTTAAAACAAAATATAGGTCAAATATGAGGAGTCGGTTCAGTCTGATTTGGTGTTAAAAAAAATGAGAAATTGCTCATGGAATTTGATCTAGAATTTTTATAGTTTGCGTTGATGTTCTCTAAAACGTCATATTCTTCTAGTACACACAAAATCTTATCATGTCCAATATTCTCGCATTTAGCTTATTACCTTTATTAAAGTCAACAACTATAGATTTTAATGCTATGATCTATAAGATTTTAGAGACATTTATTCCCAAGCAATGCCCCTTTATGCACATATACCATTTTGCATAAATGCAAATTAATGTATATGATAGTTCAACGTTAAATGTAAAGTCGAATATACACTATGTTCCTAATCATTATTTACAATCATATTGTTCACTATCATAAACTTAATTTCATAACACAAAATTCCATGTGTTTTAAGCGAGAATTGCATTAACTCTTCTAGAACTCCCACTCAGTTGGTGAATCAAATTGTTTTAGGTGAGATTTTTTCTAAATCTTTTAATCATCAAAATATCACTCAACTAACAATCAATATGCCTAAGTAAGAATCTTATTGATTCTATTGACCTTAACATTCATAACCTAATCAAAGACCCACACAACTCATGAATGTATATAAAACGTGGTATTTTAAATGCTTTCGGAGTAATTTTCATTTTAAAAAAAATGAGCGCACTTCAAAATATAACTCTCACTAGCCAAATACCACTTATAAATATTCTTGATTTTATAAAAAAAAATTCAGAATTGACTCAAGTTAAAAACATATTTTCAATGTTTTTAAACAAATTTATTTTAAGCATTAAATAAAAAAATTTAACTATCCAAAAATTAATTTAATTATATTGAAAAATTAAAAATAATTCAGAGACCAATATGCAATTTTGAAAATTAAAATGGCATCCCCGCACGTGCCCTCATATTTTGGAACAATCTGCAATTTTTGTAACTAATAAAACATGGGGGGCGCATTAGCTTTGGCACGCCTACTCAAAACGTTTTTCCGATTGGTCACCTCGGCTCTTTTCAATGTCTGCATTCATCCGTGTGGTCAGATTTTACAACATCAATTTTTAAGGTTGTGTTTGAGACACAAGTAGATATGGACGAGAGTGAAAATGACCAAAAAAAAAAAACAGTGCTCCTCATTTTTAAAATCAAGCATTTTTTTTTTATATAGTTTCGTTCAAAGTTCGGAACGTCATAATTTCTTCAATTCAAGGTCAAATTTAATGATCCTTACATTCTTGGAAAAAATTCGAGAAGATCTATCCAATAAAGTGTAGAAGAAGTTATCACGTGATGAAATTTTGGGGTTTATCAAATTTTTATGCAAAAAATCTTATTTTCATCCAAGTTTCGAGAGGTTGTAACTTCTTCATTTTAAGGTCAAAATTTATTTTTATACCATTGGAAAGATATCAAAAAGATCTATCCAACCATACCAAATAAACAGCATGTAGCGTAAGTTACAAGAAGTTATCATGCGATGAATTTAGAATTTCATAGCTAGGGCTTGATTTTTCTACTAAAATACAAAGCTAAATATCATGAAATTTTGCAATCATGTTCTACATACTAACACAAACATATGCTTTGAAAGATATATCTATATAGAGTATTCCATAAGTTGTCATTAATGTTATTTCAAGCTTTGAAAGAAATATCATGAATGCAATTTTCATTACTTTAATTCATTTTTAGCATGTACTTAAGTAAGGGAAACAACCTTTAAGACTCTGATACCAATGTAGGAATTCACATCATGCATAATCATAAATTATGGGTTAAGAATCTTTGAAATGTGTACGGTAAGCCCGTGCTAATGTGAGTTCGGAAATGCAATGTCAGCTTGGTTATGTAGCTAATCGAGGCTTAAGAGGGCATAATGATTATAAATCCCTTACATATTGTACAAACTATCTACAGAATTATGACACATGGCGAATCTTACATCAGCGCCCACTATTCACACCAATGAGATGTTTTAGCTTCCTTCCCTAAATAGTTCATTAATTATTGGGAACCACAACCGAGATTAACTCATAATGACCTTATAGACCGATCTCGCTAACCAATCTAAACATGATAGTAAGCATACTTTCTCAGCTCGGCACTACGACTGAAACAGACAGGTGCATGTAGGATTTTCTTTATAAAGAGAAGAATAGCACGGGCCAAGAAGGACAACAAAAGATTTCATACTACAACTCTTTCTAACACTTTGTCATATTTCAAATATCTCCTTAGAAAAGAGAATATAATCATTGTATCAACTGTGTGATGATCATTCTTTATCAATGAAGTCTTTATTTTACCACTAAGTTGGCTTGAATTTTTGTCTATACAATTTTCGAGGTCAATAAACGGGTTCCTAGAAGAAATTACAAAATCAATTCAATAATTGACAGCTCATACAGACACTCCCCCTCAAGTTGGAGCATTGATATCTATCATGCCCAACTTGTCAATTGTGTCATGAAACACCCTTGCTGATACTGCTTTTGTGAGCATATCAGCTAACTATTTTTCGGATTGGACAAATGGAAACTGTATAGTTTTCTCATCAAGCTTCTCTTTGATGAAATGACAATCTACTTCAACATGTTTTTGCAATCATGTTGTACATGATTCTGGGCAATCTCCATGGCTACTTTATTATCACAGTTAAGATTCATGGGTTTTACATAATCAATCCCCAAATCTTTAAATATGTTCCTAATCCATAACATCTCGCACACACCTTGGGCCATTCTTCGAAATTCAGCTTCAGCGCCACAACCTTCTGCTTCTTGCTTCTCCAGTGACGAGATTGCCTTCAACAAATGTAAAATAACATGACATCCATCTTCTAGTTGTCTGGTCACCTACCCAATTGGAGTCCGTGTATCCTTCAATGTTTGAGAAATTATTTTTTGAGAACAATAAACCCTTCCTTGGTGCACACTTCAAATATCTCAGAATTTGATAGACTGCGTCCATATGTTCTTCACTTGGCTATGCATGAATTGGCTTACAACACTTACGGCATATGCTATGTTTGGCCTTGTGTGTGATAAGTAGATTAACCTCCCAACTAGCCGTTGGTAACGACCCTTATCAGTTAGAGTTTGATCTAGTAGAATCCTAAGCTTATGATTCATCTCTATAGGTGTTTCTGCTGGTTTACAATCAAGCATTCTAGTTTCAATGAGAAGATCTAACACGTATTTTTGTTGTGAAAGAAAAATTCCATGTTTTGATCTTGCCACCTCAATCCCCAAGAAATATTTAAGCTGCCCAAGATCCTTCATTTCGAACTCAGCAGCCAAATGTTTTGTAGTGCCTTCATTTCGGACAAATCATCTCTTGTTAATACCATATCATCAACATACACTATCAATATCGTTACATTTCCTTCTTTGTGTTTTATAAACAAACTATGGTTTGAATTACTCTGTTTATAACCAGCTGCCTTCATTGTCGCTGAAAACCTCCCAAACCACGCCTTGGGTGACTGTTTTAGTTCGTATAAGGACTTCTTCAGCTTACATACTTCATTTCCACGCATGGAACTACGTTTGACATAGGATTTAGCTCCATGTAAACTTCTTCTTCCAAGTCTTCGTTGAGAAAAGAATTTTTAACATCGAATTGTTTAAATGGCCAATCTTGATTTGCTGCTATAGAAATAATAATACGAATGGTATTTATCTTGGTAGTCTATTCCATACCTTTGCGTATATCCCTTTGTCACTAGTCTCGCTTTATACTTGTCAATACTTCCATCTGCTTTGAGTTTCACCGTGAACACCCATCTACATCCAATTGTCTTCTTTTCCTTAAGTAGTGAAACAAGTTCCCAAGTGGCATTTTTTTGTAGAGCTGCCATCTCTTCATTCATTGCCTTAGTCCATTTGGGATCTTCTAAAGCATCATGTACACTACTAGGAATAGATATGGTGGATAATTGATTAATAACAAGTGCATATGATTCAGACAACCTATGAGATGACATATAGTTACTAATTGGATATTTAGTTTTGGCTTTGGGATCAGGTTTATATTGTTTCTTTGGAATTCCTCTATTTGACCTTTGTGGATATCTAGGATCTATATTTCGGCAGAAACAGGTATTTCATTAGACATTGGATTTGAAATTATCTGAGGAGGAACACTCTCGGTTAATTCTTCAGTTAATGGTGTAGACATGGGTAACTCTGGTGGCCTTGATAGTGCTTCAGACATGTCTAGAAAATTGGGGAGATCACACTTTTGTTGAAACTCATTTCCATCACGATTTTGAAGATTTTCGACTATGTCTTCCTAGTTCTACAAATTCACCTTCTCCATTTTGTTGTTGACCATTCTCTTCACTAGAACTCTCCCCATGAAGGGAATGGTCAGAGACTCCCCCTGAATAATAAAGCTCTAATTCATGAAAAGAGGCATCCAAAGTCACATGTAATTTTTGGGTTTGTGGATCATAGCACCTATAACCTTTTTGAAGTTCAGAATAGACAATGAAAACACATCGTTTGGCACATGGATCAAGTTTAGTTCGTAAGCTTTTTCGAATGTGAGCGTTAACAATACAACCAAAGACTCAGGGTTCAAGATTAGGAATATGAGGAACTGAAAGTAAAGATTACATTTTTTGTTGGGGAGTTTGAAAATCTATCACTCGTGAAGGGGTTTGATTAATGAGATAAGCTGCAGATTTTACAGCTTCTCCCCAATAAAAACAAGGCACGTTCATGCCAAAAAGAAAAGCACGAACTACCTTTAAAAGGAGTCTATTTTTTCTCTCAGCTAGTCCATTTTGTTGTGGGATGTAAGTGCATGAGGTTTGATGACGAATTCCATGAATGTTTAGATAATTGCCAAGAGAGGCATCCATATACTTAGTACCATTGTCAGATTGGAGTATACGAATCTGCTTTTGATATTGAGTACTTACCATTTTGTGAAATTTTTGAAAGGCTAGACACACATCACTTTTTTTGATAAGTAAAGAACCCAAATCATTATAGTACATTCATCAATAAATGTTACAAAATAACGAGCTTTAGAAAGGGAAGAAGTTTTTCCAGGACCCTAAACATTAGAATGAATCACCACAAAAGGTTCTAAACTTTTATTCAAACTTGGTAAATAAGAGATGCAATGGCTAGCCATTGCACAAATGTCACAATGAAAATCTCAATCATTTAGAGTTGAAAAAAGATGTGGTTGTAATTTTTTAGGATAACCTAAAGAAAGGTGTCCTAATCTCTAGTGCCATACCAAACATTTTCCCAAGTTCTGTCTTCATTGGTAGCTTGATTTGACTGACTAATATTTTATCCCTCATTTTCTGTCAATTCCAAGTAATAGAGTTTACCTCATCTAACACCATAACTAAGAATCTTCCGAGTTAGGATGTCCTGAAAGACACAAAAAGTGGGCTAAAAAGTTATAGTGCAAGCAAGTGTGGAGGTAATTTGACTAACAGACAAAAGATTGTATTTAAGAGATGGGACAACAAGAATAGTATATAATGTAAGAGTATTAGTCAAGGTTACAGACCCTTCCACAATAATAGGAGAAGTACTACCATTTGAAGTGGAAATAATAGATTGAGAAGATGGAAGAACATATTGTAATTGGCCAGAATCTCTAGTCATATGATTAGATGCACCTGTATCAATAATCCATGTTCTATTCTTAGAAGTTATAGAAAATACAGATGCCTTATCGATAATGCCTGGTTGGGCAACATTTGCTGTAGACGGTGGCTGTTCTTCGTCCTTTGTTGCTGTCACCACAGCCTTCCCAGCCATTTTCTTACGGGGCTTCTTTGAGAAATCCTATCACTTGGGCTAGCCAATGATTTCATAGCAGCGTTGTTGTGAGTGGCCTTTTTCTTCGCAGTAAGTGCGCACCAGATTGTTAACATTGCTAGATGATCGATTGCCTCCGTCGAAGGTCCATATCGATTTTGACTGGCTAGCATGGCGAAGTTCTCAGAAATTGGATGAAAGCCTCGTATTGTTTTTCTCTGTGGGTATTCTGTTCTAACATAAGCATACATGCTTTCCAAATCAAGCTTCGAATCTTTTTGCAATATTTCTCCACGAACCTGATCAAACCCAGAGTCAAGTCCACTTAGAAAATATGAACTCGAAGCCTAGCCATTGCAGAATGCAGCTGTGACACCCCTTCGACCGTTCCTTCTTGAGAGGTAGTCCCGTGATTGATTTCCTGGAAAATGGAAACCAGTTCATGTAATACGTTGGTAATGGTCGCCCATTCTGTTTGGTAGAGAAAGATCTCTGATTCAGCTAAAAAATACAGGTTTCGCCAGTTCCGTCATAGAATGTTTTCGATATAGCCTTCCATATATCTCTGGCTGTAAGGAGACGAATGAATCGTTGCATCAGCTATGGACTCATTGAATCAATCAACCAACTTTTGACTCAGTGATTTTCAGTAATCCATGATCCAAGATTAGGATCTCCAGGTGCTGGTTTCTTCGTTTCTCCAGTAAGATAACTAGCTTTGTTGTGAGCACCAATCCACATCTCCATGAGTTGAGACCATAATGAGTAGTTGGTCTCAATCCAGAGTGATTCCAGTTGGAAATGCCGAGTTGTCTTGATGAACAACAACTTGTCGTGCTGGTGGTGGGATAAGATCTGTTGATACGCTCGTGGTAGCAACCATAGAATTCACAACAATGGTGAATATTCAAAATACGAATATGAATTTCGAGAGAGGGAAAAAAAAATCCAAATGTTAACACAGCTTCTCTTGGAGATGAACCTTCTCTGATACAATGTCAAACAAAAGTTTCAATGCTGAATAATTCTGTACATATTCTTATCCAAGTCAGAGGTAATATATGAAGATAATTACATCCTAAAAAAGGAAACAAATTGTTTCTATATTTATATACAATATTGGCCAACTAACAAATTCTTAGAAGTAATTACAAAATCAATTCAATAATTGACAGCTCATGCATGCACTAATTTAGGATCTCACCATACTTGAAAAATTGTTGAAGATCATATAATCTTTGTATTTGGATACGCAAACGAAGAAACTACGGAGTGAAGTTCATACCATTTTAGTACAAAAATGTTTGTCCAAATGACATGAAAATTAGTAGTTTTGTATATTGATGGAGTTAAGTGATAATACTTAAAGGAGAACTCTATGAATATTCCTGGATTATGAAATGTCATAGAAGCCAAAAATTCGATGCTTAAAAAAAAAAAAAAAAAAAAGAGTTAAATTCTTAAAAATAAAAGATTGGAGACAATATTGTGATTTCTCAATAGTTGGGTACCAATTGTGCAACTTTCATTTCTTCTTTTGTACATTGAAAGAAAAAGTAACCTACTTGGAGCATTTTCAAGATACTCTTTATTTTTAAAGAGAAATAAATAGTAACAGGTCATCATCAAGAGCATTCTGAATTTATAGATTATAATTTTTTATACATTCCAATAAATACTTTATTTTGTGCTCTTTCATATACATTCCAATAAATTATGTAAGTAGTGCATACAGGGACGTAGCCAGATTTTGAAGTTGGGGGGGGCGGAAATACGGGGGGTGGAGGGGGGCAGGCCCCCCTTCGGGGGTTCGCCCCCGAAATTTTTTTTTTTAACTAAGAGAATTGAAAACGACGATTTTGAGTACCAAAATAGTACTGAAATTCAATATTCGATTCAATCACTACTGACTATCCTACTACTTAATTCTTAAATTCAAATATTCAATAACTAACAATTACACAAACTAACAGCAACTACTCTACTTAATTCTTAAATTCAAATATTCAAGAACAACTAAACATGCATTATGCATAAACCAGGTTGAGAATTGAGTTTTAATTAGTTGGGCTTGAGAATTGGGAACTTAGGTTTTGGATTGGATTTGGGCTATTGATTTATTTAAGTAACTATTTGATCTTTTGTTTAGATCTAAGATTTTTGTATGTTGAATTTTAAAATATAAGTTATTTACTCAATATTTATTAATGGAAAAAAATAAAAAAATTTCAAAATTGAAATTTTTTGGGGCGAGTCAAAATCTTGGGGGGGGGGGGGACGAAATTGAAAAATACATTACAAATTAACTAGAAATAGTGTACCGCGGACAATGTTGGGGGGGCGGTCCCCCCCTAGCTCCGTCTCTGAGTGCATATGGTTTCTTCAAAACGCAACTTACTTCTGACAGTGGCAACTCATCGAATGAATTTGCAAGAAAAAAATTCTGGGACACTTTATGGCGACTCAAAATTTCTCAAAATGTAAAAATTTTTGCTTGGAGGGCTTGTCATGAAATTTTACCTTCTAAACAAAATTTGATCAGAAGGAAAATTAATCTCGACCCTCAATGTTGTTTTTGTGATAAGCAAGGGGAAGGCCTATGTCATGTCTTGCTCCACTGCCCCTCTATTAACCGGTTCCTAATTAGTCATTTTCCAATGTTACAAAATAAGGTCTACAATGGAGGATTCATACAAGCAGCTACTGATATTATGGCTAAAGGATCAAAAGATGCTCTATCAGACATTCTGCTTATTACTTGGAGTTTTTGGTTCCGACGAAACAAGATGATTCATGATAAGATTAATCTCCCACCATTACAGGTAATTGCTATTGCTTTAGCCAAAACATCTGCTACTGAATCGGGCCCTCATCTCAATTATCTTCCTAGTGTACTTCCCTGCAAATATAGATGGTCAGCACCACCTAATAATGCACTCAAACTCAATGTTGATGGTGCCCTGTTCTTTAATCTCTATAAGGCTGGCCTCAGAATTATTCTACGAGATCACGAGGGGGAAGTAATTTTAGTAGCAAGTGGACCTGAAAACTCAATCTTGGAACCTGAACATATTGAAGCGGCTGCACTCCTACGAGGCCTACAACTATGTCTCAACCTTGGTATATCAAACTTACTGGTGGAAAGTGATTGCCTATTTCTCGTCAATGAAGTAAACACATTTGGATCAACATCTGCACCAATCCGATCTATGGCTGCTGAAACCAAGGAATTAATAAAAAGATTTCCTCAATGTAGACTACAACACTGCAACAGGCAGAGTAATCAGGCAGCTCACTTCCTGGGGTGGCATGCATGGACCCTTGATGATATGACCCTTTGGTGGCTCCTTTTTCATTGAAAATGTAATTTTCATTGATAGACACTATTGTACCTTTTCTTAAGGCTTTTTGTCTTTATGAATGAAATATCTTTCCCATAAAAAAAAAAAAAAAAAAAACACTCAACTTATTATATTTTCTCTCATTTTACAATCAATATATATTTTTAAAATATTAATTTTAATAATATTTAGTATAATATAATAATTGAAATAACGAAACTTTAAAAGTTACAATTTAATTAAATTCAATCATGATATATAAATTTAGAGCGAGTTTGAGTATTCAAATGCAGAGAACCAAATCAAATAAGAGTATCTAAGAGTAAATTCCGAGTAGACTCTTTAAAATAATGAATGTCATGTAGTAGATCCTAAAGGTCACCTAATCATATTCGCGAGATAAAACAATTAACATTTTCAACCCCGCAATTTACTAAAAGCGATGTATAAATTTACTAAGGCTATGTTTGAGCCCCCTTTTTTAAGAAAATATTTTTTGTCATAGTAATTTTTAGGAGAATGTTTTGTTAAAATGAGTTTGAGAAAAAAAAAATGAATTTTTAGATAATGAGGCTCAAACAAGGACTAAAAGTGATCTTCCATATATTCGCTCAGTTTGTAAATTTATTGTGTTAAAAAAAAAAACACATATTTTAACTTTTTAAATTTAGAGACAACGTTATGATCCTCCTACTATTTTTGTTTCCAAAGTGTCATGTAGCGATTATGAAGAATATCATTTATTGTGCAAATTACAAGCAATTCTATCAATTTATTGAACTAATAGATGATAGAATATGACACAGAGGTGAAATTTGAAAGTTGACTTCAAGCAAATTAAAGTTTAATAACCCAATTGAAATTTCTCTAAAAGTTCAATGATCACGAATGAAAATTTACCCTCTAAAGGAGGTTCAATCCAACAGTCGATATTTAGGGGTTAAAGCCATAATTTACTACCTTAATCCTAGTTTCATCATTTAGGCAACTATTTTAAAATTTTATTTCAAGTGATGACTATTGGCATGTCAGTTAACTATTACTTCATATTATAAATGTGTTAAAAAAAAAATAGAATTTTATTCTATTGGCATCGTAATACCTCATTATATGTATATTAGATTGGGAACGATCGATAATAGAGTGGTAAAATTTGAAATCCTTGAATTTCAGTGAGTCCCTATATGGGCTTTATTCTTTGAAAAAATATATTTAAAAAATATATATATATATATTTACATCCACACATTTTTCTCCAAAATCCCATTTTAATGGACAGGACTAAATTGAGAGAAATTAAAGTTTAATTACCCAATTAAAAGTTCAAAGTTCAAAAACATGAAATTTACCCATAAAGTAAGGAGGTTCAATCCAAACCATCAAAATTTAAGGGTTGAAAACCTTAGCCCCTGTTTGAAACTCATTTTGAGGAGAATAGAAAATTTGGAATAGTGATTGATGTGAGAATGTGTGATGGAAAGGTGATGAATTTTTATTTATTTATGTGTAATATTATTTTATTTGGAGAATATGTAGTTGAAATGAAGAATGAAAATGAAAATGAAATGAAAAATTAATAAGAATGAGAATGATAAGTTTGGAGTCACCCCTTACCCACCAACATTTTCAATCCACCGTCCAAAACACTCAATCCACGTACCCCACCAATTTCTCCTCGTAAACTCCGTCTTGTCAAATCCTTTCCACACCCCATATATGAACCATTCTCCATGATGATATTTTGCACCACCACCATCACCAATGAACGGACCCACCACCCGCCACCGCTCTGCTCCTAAAAAAAAGCCAAAACCACCGTCCATTAACGGCAATTCTCCTAACAGCGTCGTCACAAAACACAAAGATTCTTCAGATATGAAGAAATCATCATCTTCCTCTGCTAAAAACTTTTGTTCTTGCCTTGGTAATGCACATTTCTTGAAATGGAGGGCCAATGATATATGGGGTGTGGTGGTGCACCACCCCATACCCTGCGTCTTCGCCGCCTCCTTGCTGTTTTTCATGGCGGTTGAGTACACTCTCCGCATGATCCCGCCCACCGCGCCGCCGTTTGATCTCGGGTTTATCGCCACCACAAACCTCCACCGGTTACTCGAATCTCGACCCACTCTCAACACGATTCTTGCTGGACTCAATACGGTATATGTGTAAACATGCTCATCTTAGTTTATATTTGGTAAAACGTTTTGTAGATTATAAGTTGTGAATGATAACTGTTGATCTTACATGATTTGTTGTTAAAAAATGATTACGATATTTGATTAGCTTATAAACTTAGAAAAATATTTAACGAACATAACATTAGACACGACCCGATAAAATACACGTATACTCACGAGGCCACGACAACGTAACATGCAATGTAAATTGAACTTCTTGTTTTTGGATCTAACTTTGATTTTGACATGCAAGCCTTCATTTTCTTCTACTTCTTCGGTGAGTAATTAATGGCATTTATTAAAGGTCAAAGCATGTTAGATTTAAGTTTTCATTTTTCATCGTACAAATGATTTATTTTTCGAGATGGTTCATTTTTGGGAATTATATTTACTTAATTTGTTCGAGCTTTGTGGACCGAGTAGGTTTTCGTAGGAATGCAAACGACGTACATACTATGGACGTGGCTAATGGAGGGTCGACCGAGGGCGACGATCTCAGCTTTGTTCATGTTCACATGTAGGGGAATACTTGGATATGTCACTCAGCTACCATTGCCCGAGGTTAAGTTTGTCTCTTATTATATAAGATCTTTATATTCGAATTCGATATTTTAAAGTATTAATTACTTTATTGGAAACTAGTTCTAGATTGGTGTGTTTGAAGCCGGAAAAGAATAAAATGATAAATCAGGTTACTTGTACATAATTATTTACAAACTGATCTACAGATAAATAGAGAGAAAAAAAAAACATTTTAAAAGAGAGAGAAGGGCAAAAAGAGAGAAAGAAATCAGTTAAATACTAAAATAATGTCATTTCATTCATGTACACTAATCTGTAAATAATTATGTACAAGTAGCATTCCTCTAAAAATATTGAATTTAAAGTAAATTTCCCCAAAATTTGCTTTAGAATAGTTGACCACAAGAAATTTTACTTTAACGATGAAAATATTTGTCATAAAGTCTTGCAAATACTTTTTCGACGAAACAAGAAAAAATTGACTAATACAATAAAAAAAAAATTAAGTGAAATTTCTTGTACAACACCCTGGTTTAGCAGAAACAAGAAAAAAATTGACTAATACAATAAAAAAAAATTAAGTGAAATTTCTTGTACAACACCCTGGTTTAGCAGAAACAAGAAAAATTAACTAATACAATAAAAAAAATTAAGTGAAATTTCTTGTACAACACCCTGGTTTAGCAGCGGTAACACCTAACCGATTTCTTGAGAAATTGAAATTGTCCTGAAAAATCCAACATCTTTAGGACAAAAGGGTTGTTCATAATTAATGCTAATAGAATATTTTTATAGACACTGATGCGCCTTCCCATGCTTAGATAACTGTTGACCAATTATATTGTAGTTTTTTATAGACACTGATGCACCTTCCCATGCTTAGATAACTGTTGACTAATCACATTATATAGTTTTATCTGCAGAATACGTCACCATTAAGTAGGTTTGAAGAAACAAAAAGAAATGAGAAAATAGACTAGAAATGAAACATCTAATTGTTCATAAATGTGGTAAAAGCTAAAACGAAATTTGTTTTGCTTGTTTCTTCACAGGGATTCTTGGGATCGGGTGCAGATTTTCCGGTTGGAAATGTTTCATTTTTCTTGTTTTATTCGGGGCATGTGGCTGCATCGATTATTGCATCTTTGGATATGAAACGAATGAAAAGATGGGAATTGTCTTATACATTTGACATTCTAAATGTTTTACAAGTGATAAGATTGTTGAGTTCGCGGGGTCACTACACAATCGACCTGGCTGTTGGCATTGGTGCTGGAATACTATTTGATTCTCTGGCCGGACAGTACGAAGATAGCAAGAAAAGAGAAGCATCGTTAGTCTCTAGTGCCACCATCTATGGTTCTATCCACAACACTCAGAAAGAACGAAATGGAGAGTTGGTGGGTTAGGAAGGAACCAGAAATTTGGTCTTTATCTAGTGAAGATATTAGTGTTGCTTGAAAAAAAATTAAAAGTTAAGGTCAATTTCTTGTATCCATGATACAAAGTTGTTTGGGTTACTAGGTTTTTTCTTCCTACCAACCTTTTGAAACGATTATGATTCTGCTTTAATTCACAGTTTGGATTATGATTTTGCATAACTTCACGGGTTAGACAAGAGGGCCTACGTTGGACATTCTTTGGAAAAATGTTTGAGAAATTAAATAAGAAATATATCATTCGATAATGGGTTGCCATTTTGGTCGAATAAATAAATTTGTCGCGTTTAAGTATAAATTGAATGGTTTCTCGTCTTTAAGGCCATTGACATCCGATATATGTTGGACTAAATGGTTATTCTTTATATGTGTGAATTGAAATAAGTTTCCAATATGTGCAATTCTTTGAAAATGGTGCATACGAAGAGTCGTGTTATTTTGAATAGGTGTGACTTTTTACAAAGACATAATGAAAAGTCATGACCTTTAGATATGGTTAAATCTACAACATTTAATGTGAAAATGTGTGATCTATGTCTAAAGACGCAATTATTCGAAAAGCCACTGTATTAGACAATGTGACAATAGGTTGAAATTGTGACTTTTAGGTGATACAATTATCACCAGGTGTAAAGAAATATGCGGTAGTAGACTTTCTTTGGTCTTTATCCCCAACAAAATCAGAGTCTACATACATTTTCAATGTTAATGGATCAGATCTCTTCTTAAACACCAATTCAACTCTAAGTGTTCCAACTATATATCTTGATAACCACTTTAACCTTGCCAATGAGACTTCCTCTGACTAGACATAAACCTACATAGAAAATTGATACAATATGCCAAACCTGGCCTTGTTGTAACCATACAAAACATGACAGACCCTATGACATTAGCATATAGAATATTCTTCATGTTTTTAAGTTCAGATTTAGTTTTAGGACATTGCGCTGAAGAGAGGTTCATGTGAGCAGTAAAGGGAACATTAATCGACTTAACTTCTTTCATGTCAAACTTGGTTATAACTCTACTTAAGTATGTTTCTTGAGATATAATCAATATATTTTCCTTCTTGTTCCTGTTAATAACCATCCCTAAAACTTTCTTGGCATTCCCTAAGTCTTTCATATTAAATTCAGATTTTAGGAGATTCTTTAGCCTTAATATATCACCTCTGCTAGAGCTAGCTAGCAACATATCATCTACATATAGAAGTAGATACACCTTATTGCCAGCTTTAGTGTTGTTATGGTACAAACAATGATCATATTCACTTCTCCTAAAACCAATTTTCAATACATATGTGTCAAACCTTATATACCACTATCTAGGACATTTTTGCAACTTGCACACAAAATCAAGTTTTCCTTTTTCTTTAAAACCTTGGGGTTGACTCATATAAATATCCTCTTCTAACTCTCCATATAAGAAAGCAGTCTTGACATCTAATTATTCAAGTTCCCAATTGAATTGAACAACTAGTGCAAGAATCAATCTTATTGTTTTATATTTGATTACAGGAGAGAAGATTTCATTATAATCAACACATTTCCTTTGTGTAAAACCCTTGGCTAGAAGTCTCGCGAAAATCCATTTACATTGAATAACTCTTTAAGTTTCAGGTTTCTTTACTAGTTTCCATGTTTTATTATCCAAAAAGGATTTCATTTTCTCATTCATAGCCTCTTTCTATTTCTCTGAATCAAAACTATTCATAACTTCTTCATAAGATGAAGGTTCTGAATGTTTTAGAGATTCACCAGAGATAACAGCGAAGTCAGTCAAATTATTTATTTCATATCTTGGATTCGGTCTAACTTGTCTCCTTTCGCTATCTCTGACCAATTGGTAATCTTGAATGCTAGTCTCATTTGTGGGGATATTAGTGTTCTCAATTTCAGTTTCAACCTCAACTTGAGGTACATCTACTTCAGCTCCATCTGTGTTAATAATATTTTCATTAGATTGTTCAACGTCAGTTTAAATATTTTTAGGTTGAGTGTAACTGGGTCTAGCTAACTTCACATTAAACTGTGAAGTATTCTTTTTGGTTTGCTCTTTAGGATTATCAATCTTGTTTTTCAAACATGACATTTCCGACTCATTATATACCACATTTCTGCTATTAATGATCTTAATGCATTGCACACCTAACACCCATAACCTGTACCATTTCACCACTTTAGGGTACCCAAGCATAACATATTGAGTAGCTCTAGGATCTAACTTTCCCTCAATTTGATGTGCATATGCCGTACATTCAAACGCCCTAATGAAAGAAAGGTTTGGGAGCTTTCGAGTCCAAAGTTCTCGTGGAGTCTTAAACTCAACAAAATTGCATGGAGATCTATTTATAAGATAAGCAGTTGTAGTCACAGCCTCAGCCCAAAAACCTTTAGCTAATCCAAAACTGATCAGCATACACCTAACTTTATTCATTAGAGTTCTATTCAATCTTTCAGCTATCCCATTATGTTGAGGTGTGTGTTTAACAATTCTGTGTTTTACAATTCCCTTTTGTTTACAGAAGTTATCAAATTCAGTATTGCAAAATTCCAAACCATTATTAGTTTTTAGAGCATTTAACTTCTTATCAAATTGATTTTCCATCATCTTCAACCAAGTTCTAAATTTTTGAAATGTCTCATATTAATTTTCCAATGGATAACTCTATACCTTTCTTGAGTAGTCATCAACTATAGAAAGAAAGTAACTATTGCCCCAAAGGTAGGGTGACTTTCTAGTCCCCATATATCTGAGTAGATATAATCTACAGACCTAGAGGTTGTATGTAACCCAGTGTCAAAGCTCACCCTATGTGATTTTCCCAACACACATGTTTCACAAAATTCCGGGGTTTAGTTATATCTTTCCCAAGTAGTCTTTGTTTACTTATGAAAAACGCAAGTTCGACCCAAACAATACCTAGAGAGTGTGAATAGGTATTTTATGTGGAATTAAAAACAAATACGAATTAAACAAAAACAAGTCACTTTTAATTCTTATCTAGATGGTTAATCATGCAAGTCAAAGTATCATATGTTGAATTACCACAGTTTGCATATCATAAACAATAAATAATAAAGCAGTAAAAGACACAAGAATTGTTCATGGAGAAACCGAACTGAGAAAAACTCAGGGCACTTTTCCAGTCAATCCACTATAAACGATTCTATACTTACAGTCAACCATACTAAACGATGACACGAACTATCTAATCTCCTAACTGTAATTTTGACAACTCTCCTGAATTCTGTGCTCCAATGCACCAATTCCAGCTGCAATAACCAAAGCTCTCCTGGAACTCTACTATCCTACAGCAGCCCCTAGCTTGGTAGAATCGCATGTCTCATGTGGATCACGAATAACAACCCGTTCTTCACATACTAGAACTCTAGTAGTCTTCTTTGATTTTTTGCACCTGTGACAGATATATAGAAAGTTTGGTTTTTGATATTTAGATATTGAAACTGATGTTTTTCTGACTACCAAGAATAAATCTCAAAGAAACATGAAGGTTGAAAGTTTCAAGGATGAAATAAAATTGACAACACAGTGTTTGCTTATTGTTCAACCTTAAAATTCTAGTTCTGTAGCTTTAAGATATTTATAAGTAGGGTAGAAAATAGATGGGTCGGGAAAAAAGCCTTTAAAACGCGAAATAAAATATTCCCGTATAAAACTGTCACTCGAGCGAAAATCTGAGTCGTTTTCCTCCTTATTCCAAACTCGAAACCCTAGACTTATTTAACCAACTTTTAAGCAAATTGCACATTACTCCTCGAACTATTACACTCTATCAATTTAAGTCCTTTTGTTCATATAATTTGCCAATTACAAAATCAATTAAAACCTACCAAACTCCTCATTTGGCATTCTGTGACAAAATATTATTATATGTCAAGTCAGTAATAAAATAAAAGTTACAAACTCAAAATAATGACACAATCTAAACTACAAACTGTCTTGAACGAACTCTGCAGTACTTGTTTCCTGAAATAGACAACTCAAATACCAGTGTAAAATGTGTGGAAAACAATATCAAAGATAATCGCAGTTTAAACAGTTCAATTGTAGGTGTCATTTAAGCTATCGTAAGTAATTGTAACTCATATAGCATATTTTTCAGTTTTAAATCACAAGTTAAACCAAGACACGGTATCAAAGCAACCCAACATACCAAAACAAAATATTGATACTGTAAAAACATAAAAAACTTAATTTAGCGAAATTGAATTCAAACAAATATGCATGTACTCTCCCTTACTACAAATTCTCAATATGTTTAAGTAGTGGGTAAATATATCTCTGTCTCACCCCAATGACCCCTAAAGACATAAGACATAAGTGAAAAGGTCAATGCAGTGTATATCAAGTCAAATGTCAAAATGTATCTATGTCTCACCCCAATGACCCATCAGACATAAATTGCAAATAACAAAATGCAATTCAAAATTTTTCTCTCCCTTTTTATCACAAAACGACAAGAGGCAAAGAAGAAACACACAATATCTCAATAATGTAGGTATAAACAATCACAAGTAGGTGCGGTGAATAGTATATTTCCCACACTGCCAACGTAAAGCACACATGGAGTAAATGATATAAGTGACTCATATATGTTAAGTGTCACTAATCATCTGGTAGTAGGACTTTAAACCTTAAATTTGTGAGAAATGACATGCTAAACATCACTGCTAATAAGTATATTATTCTACTTATGAAAGTCAAACCGTATAGCACATTAGAACCTACATATGAAAGCTCATTTTTTATGAAGAATTTCTTTTCTCCCCCTGACTTATAGCACAAACATTTTTATTTGTATCACAACTTTCTAAAGGAATGCTCACATATATTTATTCATCTTAAGGGTAGGCTCATTTCTATTAAGCGACTAATATGACCCATGTAACGAGTTTTAGACCGATTAACCCAAGTCAAATGACCATATGCACCAGGTTATGAGAAACCCCGTAGGCTTAATTACTTAACTCATGTAGGTTCCGAAAAGAAGCATTAAGCTATTGAGTTTTTTATTTTTTTTTTGTCTCAGACAGAAATTGATTCATGCATAGATAATATCAAGCTTAGGTCTAAGAAAAATGGTCAATTCATGTTCAAAGTTACCCTATTAACATGCGACTACCATCCCAAATCTCACACACGGGGTGAAGTCCCACTGTCAAGATCATAGTGTGTGCAGTGTAGATGGTATATGAAGAGATCTTTATTAAATACTCCATAAGTATCTTAAGCTAGTCATGTAAATTATATTACAGCTCACTACATAAACTCATTCTTGATTACAACCAACAAAATCAAGTGTATTGTATATCATGCTATAAAATAGTTTTCAAATCAAAATCCTTTTGTTCTCGCTTGTTTTTTCAAATAAATATTAAATCATAACAATGAAAAATTGTTTTTGTTTTTTTTAATTAAAACATGAATACACCAAGCGCACAAAATAAAAGAAAATTCACACAAAAAAAATTTGAAAAACAAAAAATAGAAATGCATGAGAGCAAATAAATGAATACACATGATGCATGCATAAATCAATGTCACATAATGATAAAGTACGAACATGCACCAAAAATATCTAATCAGTTAGGTATGCAAATGTTCTTACCTTTAAGAGCACCGTGATTGATATCAAGATTTTTTAAATCACTTCTCTTCACTAAACTTGCCTAGTAACAAGAATATTTCCAGACAAGTGTGTCACCAACTTGGTCAAACGACTCACTTCATTAGTAAGGAATCCAATTTGACCAACAAACTCCTGATTTCTATTCCTATTAAAACTCTTGATTTTTTATCTATTCAGAAATTGATGACATCTAGGCCTAATGTATCCTAACTCACCACATTGAAAACATATAGGGATGAACCTAGGAACAATGTTATGTGGACGATGACGTCTATTCCTAGGTCGACAAGTCATACGCTGTCTAGTATGTCTCTGTCTAAAAAATCCATTATCCTCAAGATCGGGGTTAGGCACATGTTTGGGTTGGTCAGTGATGGGGACAAATGTTGTATTAGAAGTACTAGCAATATTCTCCTTAAAACCTAGACCTTCCTTATTTCCAGCCGACTTGCCCATTCTTAAAATATTATCTAACTTTTTAGAACCATTAGAGAACGCAAGCAGTTGAGATTTAGAGTGCTCTAGATCGCTCAGAATGTTCTTAACTTGAATTTCTAAGGTCTCTCTCAGTGGTCAACTCACCGGCTATCTTAGAGGACTTCTCAAGCTCACTGGTGAGGTTCTTAGCCTAAGTCTCTAAAGTTTCATTCAGGGATTTCAGTTCACTCAGAATCGAGGTAGATTCCTTAATGTGCACTACTAACTTCTCATTTTCCAATTCAAGTTTCTTATTCTTCGCACTCAAGGCTTTGTTTTTAGTAAGAATCTTAAAACTCTCCTCATACATCTTATTATAAGCCTCTTGGATATCTTCCTCACTCGCAGACTCTTCATCTGATTGTTCACTCTCATCATCCATGTCTCACTTCTCAATCTCACGGTCATATTCTATTTCAGCAATCGAGGTGAAGGCCATGAATTTTTGTCCATCCTCACCACTAGATGTCTCAACATTGGAATCTGACTCCTCATCACTCATGGTCACAGCTAAAGCCTTACGACGTTCTCTACCTGATCTTCTCTTCAAATTTGGACATTTACTCTTAATGTGACCAAATCCCTTGAACTCATGGCATTGTACAAATTGAAATTTCTTAATGGAAGTCCTAGATGTATTTTTCTCACGTCTACCTCTCGAGATTTTACTATGGATATCACTATTCCGCCTCTGAGGCTTTCTCCTATTCCTCATCACCTTCTGGATTTTTTTAATGAAATAAGTAATTTCATCGTCCCTAAGGGTCTCAGTGTCAATGGACATGCTCTCATCTTCTCTAACATTGTTCATGGCGATGGATTCCTGTTTCTTAGGTTGTGCTAAGGTCAATTCATAAGTTTCGAGGGATCCTACGAGTTCTTCTACTTTAACAGCATCCAAGTCCTTATTCTCTTCAGTCACAGTAACCTTGGGTCTAAACCTCTCAAGTAGTGATCTAAGGACTTTTCTAACAATTTTTGACTCGGAGATCCTCTCACCTAAATTAAAACTCAAATTGACTGTATCATTTAGTTTAGCATAGAAACTATCAAACGTCCCATGATCCGCCATCCTTATCTCTTCAAACCTAGTGGTTAAAACTTGCAGTTTAGAGTTCTTAACAGTTCTAGTTCCCTCATGTATGGTTTTTAAAATATCTCAAACTTCCTTAACAGTTTCACACATCGATACACACCTAAACTTTTCATCAGACACAGCTATGAATAGGGCATAAACATCCTTACTATTCCAATTACACTCATCCAAATTAGTTTTGGTCCTCAGATAAATATCAGTAGATGTAACTACACCAGCAACAGTTGTTGTGGTAGGGTGCACCCATTTTGTACACAAATCCAAATACGTTCATCCAATGCCTTAAGAAAACCTCTCATTCGAACTTTCCAGTATGCATAATTACTGCCATCAAAATATGGTAGTAAAGACAAATAACTACTCATCTACACTAAATCAAATAAGGGTTAGGAATCAAAATTAAGCTCTAATACCAATTGAAAAATGCAAGTTCGACCCTAACAATACCTAGAGAGGATGAATAGATATTTTATGCGAATTTAAAAACAATTACGAATTAAACAGTAACAAGTCACTTTTAATTCTTATATAGATGGTTAATCATGCAAGTCAAAGTATCCTATGTTGAATTACCACAATTTGCATATCATAAACAATAAATAATAAAACAGTAAAATACACAAGAATTGTTTACGGAGAAACTCAACTGTAAAAAATTTCGGGCACTTTGCCCGTCAATCCACTATAAACGATTTTATATTTACAATCTACCATACTGGACGACGACACGAACTATCTGATCTCCTGACTGCAATTCTGACAGCTCTGCTGAATTCTGTGCTCCCCTATACAAATTTCAGCTGCAATAACCAATGCTCTCCTGGAACTCCGCTATCCTGCAGCAGTCCCTAGCTTGATGAATCTCATGTCTCCTGTGGATCACGAAGAACAACCCATTCTTCATAGACTGGAACTCTAGTCGTATTCCTTGATCTTCAGCACCTCTTACAGATATATAAGAAGTTTGGTTTTTAGTATTTGGATATTGAAACTGATGTTTTTCTGACTACCAGGAATGAATCTCAAAGAAACGTGAAGGTTGAAAGCTTCAAGGATGGAAGAAAATTAACCGCACAGTGTTTGCTCATTGTTCAACCTTAGAATTCTCGTTTTGTAGCTTTAAGATATTTATAGGTAGGCTAGAAAACAGATAAGCCGGGAAAAAAGCCTTTAAAACGCAAAATAAAATATTCTCGTATAAAGCTGTTGCTCGAGCGAAGGGCCAGCGACAGTCGAGCGACAGCGACAGTCGAGCGACAGGGTGTCGCTCGAGCGAATGAGGGGCAGGTCTAGCGACGATGTTTCTGCTTTTGTAGCTCGAACCAACTCTTAGCGACAATCTGGCGAAAATTTACGCCATTTTCCTCCTTGTTCCAAACTCAAAACCCTAAACTTATTTAACCAACTTTTAAGCAAATTGCACATTACTCTTTAAACTATTACACTCTATCAATTTAAGTCCTTTTGTTCACGAAATTCGCCAATTACAAAAATCAACTATCTAACAACTTAGATACTTCAAACCCTTATTTCCTATATGTCATATTCTGTTGTGCCATAATTCAGATTTGTTTTCAATTATGGTCAAAGATTTTACATCTTGATGAGTAACGGTCTCACTCATAAGATAGTACAATCAATTTGTTTTAGGTCCCTTAAGAATTACCAAAGATCCCTTCATCACTTTCAAAATGTTATTATCTGACTTGAAAGAATATCCCTCATCTTCAAGAATCCCCAATGAGATGAGATTTCTTTTAAGGTTTGGGACATACCTTACATTTTTCAATTGCCTGACAATGTCATCGTATATTCTAATGGTAATGTCACCAATATCAAGAACACTTTGAGAGTTATTATAACCCATATACACTTTCCTGGGTTCAACTTCTTTGTAATTGTTAAACCATGACCTATTAGGACACATATGGAATGTAAATCCCGAGTCCAAGATCCAGTCCTTATCAACTTCTTCATTTAACACAGTCATTACAAGTACGCTATCTAATTCAGAACCTACAACTAAATTATTCAATTCATCATTATTTTGATCCTTATGTTTCTTTTTCCATTTAAAGCTATCTCTCTGAAAGTGACCTAATTTTCCATAATAGTAACATTTCTTATTGCCTTTATCTCTTGATTTAGATCTGATTTTAGATTTGGATTTGAATCTTCTGTTGTTGAAGTTATTTTCCTTCCTCTCAATCCTCCCTCTGATAAACATGCTCTCCTCTCTTATACTCATTTTATATTCTTTCTTGATCTCCAATTCCCTATATCTTAAAGCATTAGTGACAATGGTTTGTGTTAGAGCATCTCTTGAGTATTTTATTACATTCTTTATATCCATAAATGAATCAAGTAAGGAATTAAGGAGGGTTACGGCAAGGTCTTCATCATCAAATTTTTTTCCATTAAGTGCAAGTCTCTTAACTAGGATGCTAAAATCACTCAAATTAGCTTCCAAATTCTTTCCACTATCCATCTTAAAGCTAAACAATTTCTCTAAGAGGTAGATTTTATTAGGCAATGTTTTAGATAGAAACAAAGCATGAAATACAGTCCACAAGTCCCTAAAAGTCGTATGATCTTCAACTTGTCTTACTCTATCATCATATAGGTGCAGTCTAATAGATCTGTATGTTATTTCATTCATATCTAGAATTTCATCACGCTTAGCTTTCAATTCATCAGAAAATGTTGCAGGATCATCAAAGGCTTTAGCAACCCTTTGTTAGACCAATATGACCCTTATTTTCTGCTTCCAAATCGAGTAATCCCCATTTTCATCGAATTGTGATAATTCAACCTTCGAATGCATCACAGATTCTGTAAAAAGGTGGCTATTACTCATGGACATAAGTGGTTTTCAATATGAAAATCACTTAAATTATAGAAAAAGTTCTGAAATTTTTTTCGTGCAATGTATGACAAGTAGACCACTGAATAAAAAACAACACTAAAATATGCATAGGATGAAAAAATAACAGACAATCAATCACTAAGATTTCACAATTGGTGCCACACACTAAGATTACAAAAACTGAAGATAAACCTAACATGCTCCTATTACAGTCAGCCAATTTATTCAGGTTCTTGAATAAACTAAGTTGTAGTATATTAACAGATTTACAAATTCATATCACGAATGCAAATCAAATTATTAGATTGAAGATAATCAGAATAATCTCACCAAAATACTGTGCATAACAGTATTTAAAACTCCACTGTCGTTTAGGAATCAAAATTCAAGTTCAATGTCAATTTCACACCTGAATCCAACACCACCCCAAGTATTCAAGAACTTCCGATCAGACTTGTTCCAGAGGACTGCACATGTAATAGAAAAATTAATATGAAAAGAAAACTGGGAAAAAGGGATCAAAGAGCCTTATCCATAGCCTTAACATGCTCTAATACCAGTTGTTGGGTTTAATATACAAAATAACGCACAACTGATATAAAAGACAGATTATGCGCAATACAGAAAATGAAAATAACACCAAAAAAGATAACTCAATTCGGCTATGCCTAATTTGGGGAGGGGGGGCTTAGCTACTAGCCCAATCCACTAGTGCACTAAGAAAACCTTCTAGAGGAGTATGTTTACAAATGAAACCAAAGTCAGACCCTTGTTAGAGTTCTAGTCACTGATTGAAATAGATCTCTTAGAACTTCAACACAAAACATCGCATAAATCACTCGAACGGAGACTAATCTAAAATAGCCAAAATACCGACTCAAACCATTGTTACCATATGCGAAAGAACCACAAGAATACCTAACAAACTATGAAAGAAAATGAATCACAGAAGAGAGAGCCAAAAAAACTAGAAACCCTTCTTTTTCTCTCAATCGCCATAAATCGAACAGAATGAATGAAAAACCAAGAGTCACTCCAACACATAAAATGAGGCTAAAAAAGATCATAGCCATTGGATCTGATCAACGGTCCAAAATGAAGGAGAGAAAGGACAATCCAAGCAACCAAGAGTAAACCAATTGGAACCACGTAGACACAACAACTTAAAGAGTTGTAATTTTGGATACACGTTTTTATCTTTGAGTTCCAATAGAATTAAAAGAATTGAAAACTCAACTACGAGAAATATTTGATAAAGGCTTTATCCAACCTAGTTTTTCTCCTTGGGGGCACCAGTCATATTCGTCAGAAAGAAGGATGAATCCATGCGATTATATATAGATTATCGAGAATTCAACAAAATAACCATCAAGAGTAGCAATTTCCTCAAAAAAATTATCTAAGATTGGGTATCGTCAATTGGAAATAAAAAGAGAAAAATGTGCCCATTACCACTTTTAACACAATATATGAGAAGTTGTATTTAAGATTGTCCAACTGTGAAATTTGGCTAAAAAAAGTAAACTTCTTAGGCCATGTAGTAATGAAAGACGGGATATTCATTGATCCGAGCAAAGTAGAAGCTATGATTAATTGGCCATAACCTACCAATGCCATTGAGACTCGGATTTTCCTTGGTTTGTTGGGGTATTATTGACGTTTCATAGAAGGATTTTCTAAGACTACCTCTTCCCTTACTCGACTAACTCGGAATAATGCATCATTCAAATATCAAGATTGATCACGACGCTAACCCTAACAATTCCATTCGGTACCAGAGATCTCGTAATCTATAGTGAAGCATTGAAAAATGGACTTGGTTGCATACTTATGGAATGCGGAAAGGTAATTGCTTATGCAACGTGGCAATTAAAACCATATGAGTAGAATAATCCAACACGTGATCTTGAATTCATAGCAATATTATTTGCCCCTTAAAATATAGAGATTTTACTTATACAATGAAAGATGTGAAATCTTCACTAATCATAAGTTGGATAATTAGTCAATCTCAATATATGTTGTACACCACATATTTATAATCATAGTCTCTAACATACTAGGAAAATATAATACAATGAAGAGTTTAATATAAAGTTATGTTATGTTACAATATGTAAAATCAAAAATGGAGTATTTGAATTGAAATAAAAGAGAAAAACAGCTAAAATCGAGAAACCTTCTCTTTGTCATCTTTTACTTCTTCAAGACTTCTCTAATACAAACAATAAACTCCAAATATACCTCCAAAATAGAATTCAGGTCATACCAAAATTCTAACAAATCTCCACATTGATACAAATTTCAATGTCATAAAACTCCACCAAATTTGCTTGAATTATCACTACAAGCAATCATATCACATTCAACTCTATCTGATTCAATGGTTATCAAACCATAAACAACCAAATCATCCTTGAGTAACCTCTCCTATGGTCTAATATCTCTTTTCTTGAATTTAGTGATAGTTGCATCAAACTCAATCCTTATGTTGTTTTTCCTCCATCGTCTAAACCAAAATTTTCCATAACAAAAATCATGTGTTACGAATCAAAAATGGAATATCAAACTTCGTACTTACCATCCCAAAATAATCAAACATTTTTCTGAGTTGATCAAACATCTCTCTAATATGAAACCAAACTGTCTCTTCGAATAACTGCCGAACTTAAGTCTAATTCTACTTGTTAGAATATCGATGATAGCTCTAATACCACTTGTTAGAAATTGAACCAATTGTTATGAATATTAAAGACGAGATTTAGGCAATATGAAAATAACAATCACAAGAACATAAGATTTACGTGGAAACCCAAGACCAAAAAAACCATGTTAGAGGCGAAGAATTCACTAACAATCAATAATGGAGGATTATAAAGAATTTCTATAGACTAAACTAATAAGTTAGACGATTGGTCCCCACATATTTATAATAAAAGAATCTCTAACACACTAGGAGAATATAATATAATGAAGAGTGTAATATAAGGTGGAGTCATATTATAATAGGTAAAACTAATAATAGAGTATTTAAGTTGAAATAGGAGAGAAAAACAGCCAAATCAAGAAACATTCTCCTTGTCTTCTTTTACTTCTTCAGTACTTCTCCAATACAAACAACCAATTCCAAATACACATCCAAAATAAAATTCGGGTCATACCGAAATTCTAACAAGAAAGATAGAAACAAAACTCAGCAAGCTAAAGGAAGAAATCTAGAAGTTCAATCTAGAATTATTATCACTAGGTGATGCCCAAAATTTTGCATTAACCTTAAAACCAATGCTCGGAGAACACATTCAAGGAAAACGAGAAGGCAGAAAATACCACCTCAAAACCAAACCAAAACAAAATAAGCCCAAGGAGGAATTTGGAGTGCGGGTTCTCAACTGAAAATCTCGAAATTAGTGAAGAAATCCTAGTAGAAGAGAACAATATTCCTTACCTTGTACATTCAGGATCAACAAAAATGTACAATGGGCTAAAGTTTTACAACCCATTCTATCTAGTCAAAAGTCAAGATTTTATTTCAATGTTAAAAGTTGAATTGTCAAAGTCATAGTCAAATAGGACTTAACGAAGTAAATTATTTTAGTGGGGGTTTATTTTGGCAATTGACAATAATTGAGGGTTTAAGTTGGATTAAATTGGGAGTTAGGGATTTACTTATTTAGTTTTTGAAGTAAAGGACTTAATGTCATTTGTTTGATGGATGAGGGACCTCTTGCGCTATTACTCCAATCATTTGGCCATTAAAAACCCACTTTCCATCTATTTCAGACACAGACACGGCAGAAGACATGAAAATTGAGAAGAAGAAGAAAAGAAGGGGAAAATAGAAGGAAAGGAAAAAGTAAAAGAAGGAGGAAAAAGGAAGGAAGCTACCAATGAAATTAGAGTTTGGGCTCTCAATTTCTTCTTCTATTTTGAGGTAAATCCAAAATATATTTTGGTTGAGTTTTGTGGTAACATTTTATGGTTTTTAATTTATAGATTATATTTGGAAAATATAATAAGGGAGTTGACTATTTGAGCATTTGAACTATTTATTCTAGTGGATTGGAAGAAATGATATTTGGATATATGTGGTATAATCCAAAATTTGGGGAAAATGGCATTTTCATTATTTTTCTTTGTGATTGCTACGTGATATTGAGTTAGATTAGTTGAAAATAACTTATTTTGTGCTTGATTTCTTAGTTGGATGAATGTTGAGATTATAAGAAAGGGGTATCTAATAAGATTTATGTATTAAACTAAAATAAATTTGAAATGATGATTCGAAAATTAAGTGAATGTATGTTTAAGTTAGCCATATGAGATGGAAATATTAAGTATTAGCTTATTGCATATTGAGGGATATATATGTTTCATTTTGATGTTGAGTACGGGTTATTATTGAAAAATCCCTTGTAACTTAATATGGATGAAATTGAAGTGGTTGGGGTGTGATCATTTCAGGAGGGGATTTGGACATGGAAACAACATACCAGCCCTATTAGTCCAGCTTATATATGTGAGTGGAGAACTTACATTTTCCAAAAACAAGATTTTTAACTTATAAACTTTTAATCATTATTTAATATGAATGTTTAAATGATTCCCAATTTTTAGAAAAGTATATTAGTTACATGAAATGTCTTATTTTCGAGAAATTAGTAAATGAACATGATAATGTTGATACCATCAGAACATGCCCCAATGTAGTTATCTTACTCAAGTGCAATGAGGGGCTACGGCTATGTACTAGAGTTGTGTATTTAACTCCTATTTACTGAGGGGCTATAGTCGTGTGTAAAGGTAACTCTTATCCACTGAGGGGCTACGGCCGTGTGTAACGGTACCTATTATGCACTGAGAGGCTACAGCCGTGTGTACGGATAATTATGTTATTTCCACTTTAAACACTGAGAGGCAACAGCCATTTGTAAAGGTAACTCTTATCCGCTGAGAGGCTACGACTGTGTGTAAGGTTACCTATTATGCATTGAGGGGCTACAACCGTGTATAAAGATAATTATGTTATTACACTTTATGCATTGAGAGGCTATGACCATGTACAAAATTATTGATCAGACAGTTTATGTGCATATGACTTTATAGCTTTACATGGGGTATATTTTTATATGATTATCCAGTATATAGAGGATTATTAGCTTTCAGCTTACATTTCCCAACTTATAGTTTAGCTTATGGATTTCAGATTATAGTTTTAGCTTACTGAATTCAACTAATGTACTTACTCATTATGTTGTATCAATTATTATCATTTTTAGATATCAACTTGAGCCTAATTTATGATTTAACACCAGCATTATGATTTTATACGATATTATGGTACAGATTTCAAAGATAATGAGTACATCAAGATAAGTGAAAAATCAGTTTTTTCTTTTATAAATGTATATACATACATAAAGGACTGTATGACCATTGTCTAAACACTCCACTCACTTAGATTATCATCTCATGTATTTTTCTTAACCTTTTCCTTATAGGAGGCAGTTGACTGAGCAGAAGTGAATGTTATATTGATAATTTTGTAGCCACTACCACCATCTATTATAGGTTCTTTCGCTTAAAACTGTATAATCATCAAGCGAATATTTTGCTTCATATTTCGAGATTTTTTTACTTAACTGTGCCAAAGATCACGATAGAATATTGTAAACTAAACTGCATTACAATCATCTTATCGAGGAAGTAGTTATGATGCATAGTGGTATTGATGTTGTTAGTTGGGTGAGTGATTGATATTATGATGTTGGTATTTTGGTGTTTGGGAGAATTTTTATGGCTACAAGATTGAGAATAGTTCCATCTATTTAAAGGAGACTCTGTCAAAATTTTCGAAAATTTTCATTTGGTCAAAGGAAGCCATACAATCAAAGTTAAGTTATAGTTGCCTTAGTGATGGGTTTAGTAACTAGCTGGTACTAATCATCACATGTACGTCACGTCTTGAGTCTAATAAGGAGTTTTGGGATGGGTCGTGTCAATTGGTATCAGAGCATGGTTCACGAGTCTCTGGGATATGCTGTATTTATTCTGATCTTTCAACATATTATGCATATTGTAGGTTAAAGATGCGTAGTGGTAGAGCAAGCAGGCTTTAAAACCAACCACCTGAAAATCCAAATGCCCCTATAGGAGAAGATGTCGGTGAGGCATTTGTTCATCAGATACAGGGACTACCGACATAGGATAATGTGGTTGGAACTGATCCCCTATTCAATAGACTCTCTACAGCAATTGCCTCTATTATTCCCAACCCAGATAGAGATACTAGCATCGAGAGGGCAATTAACCTCGGTGCTAAACATTTTGTGGGCATTGCTAACCTTGCTAATGTTGAGGAAAGGATAAGGACTTTAGAAAATATTGTTGATTATGGGCTATTTTGAGGAAAAGAAACTATGCATTGCTACTTTCTTGCTGAAAGGCATAGCAGCTGATTGGTGGTTTACTTTTCGTAACAGGTATCGTAATTCTAATGACATCACGTGGGCTATTTTTAGATATGCTTTCTTTAAGCCATACTATCCTCTTTCATACAAGAATGCCAAGTAAAATGAGTTCTTGAGACTGACTTAAGGTTCAATGACTGTTTCTGAATATCACACCAAGTTTGTAGAGCTCTTGAGGTATGCACTAGTCTTAGTAAATGAAGAGAATGACAAATGCAGACGATTTGAAGAGAATTCAAGGCCTGAAATTAGGACAATGGTGATGGGGTAGGAACATACAAGATTTGGTCCACTAGTAGATGCGACTTTGAGAGTCAATGCAGCATTACAAGTAAGACAGAGTTAGGGAATTCAGTTGGCTATTTGGATAAGTCAAAGTCAGACAGGAACCACTAGTGGACATCATAAAAAGAACAAATGAAGATTTTAGCCTAGTGTTACTCATACTGGGAGTTTCGAGTCGAGATTTCAGAGTTCTAGATTTAGTCAAGGATCGGTCGTAGTCAGCTCCATTCACCAGCCAATGCACCATCGGTCTCTTGTTCAGAGGTCTATGGCCTCGAGATATGTCAATGGCCTTAGTAGTACTGGGTATCCACCTTGTCAAATTTGCGGGAAACTCTGTCTTGGTGAGTGCCATAATGGTACCAGTGGATGCTTTGTGTGCAGACAAAAGGGACATTTAAGGAAAGACCATCTAGCCCGATTTTAAGATGGAGGCTTATCTAAGGGAACAACTATACAGATGGGGACTAATAGTGGCAGACTAAGACAGAATCAAAAGGAAATTCCGACAAGTAATGAGGGGTCGACTCGCAGAGTACAGTCTAATGTAGCTAGTAGCAGTGGTTCCAAGAAGAGAAGACAGTCAGGACGTACTCAGACTCAAAGAAGAGTGTTTACGATGACACAACATGAGGCTGAGGAGTTACCCGAAGTTGTTATGGGTATGTTATCTATTTTTTGTAGAAATGCTCGTTCTTTAATTGATTCGGGTGCTACACATTCCTTTATTTCTCATGCAGTTGCTAACCATGCTAATCGGATGTTAGAGCCTTTAGACATTGAGTTGGTAGTAGCGACTCCCTTAGGGGATTCACTTTTAACTAGTCGGGTATACAAAGATTGTGGAATTAGAGTGAGCAATCATGAGTTGAAAGCAGATCTAATTCCACTCGATATTCATGATTTTGATGTTATTTTGGGCATGGACTTTCTATCTAGACATCGCGCTTCAGTTGATTGTTTTCGCAAGAAAGTGGTATTTAGAAGTCCATGAAATCTTAAAATTGTTCTCGCTGGAGAGCGCAGAATTTTGCCATCTTGTGTGATATCGGTCCTTAATGCTCGTAGAATGCTAGACAAGGGTTGTCATGCATATTTGGCTCATGTGATTGATACTCGGATCACTAAGCTAGAAATTGACGATATATCAATTGTACAATATTTTCCTGATGTCTTTCCAGAAGACCTTCCGAGATTATCCCCAGATAGGAAGATAAGTTCTCTATTGATTTGATCATCGGGACAATACCTATTTCACATGTACCTTATCGGATGGCTCTGAAAAAGTTGAAGCAATTAAAAGTACAATTACAAGATTTGGTTGATAAGGGTTTCATTAAACCAAGTGTGTCGCCATGGGAAGCACATGCTTTATTTGTGAAGAAGAAAGATGGCACAATGAGATTATGTATTGATTATAGACAGTTGAATAAAGTGACTATTCGCAATAAGTACCATTTACCCCACATTGACAATTTATTTGATCAACTTCAAGGTGCCTCAGTATTTTCAAAGATTGATTTGCATTTGGGGTATCATTAGCTCAGAATTAGAGATGTTGATGTACCAAAGACTGCTTTCAGGTCTCGATATGGCCATTATGAATTTTTTGTGATGCCGTTTGGATTAACTAATACATCGGCTACATTTATGGACATGATGAATAGGGTGCTTTACCCATATTTAGATAAATTTGTGATTGTTTTTATTGATGATATATTGGTTTATTCTCGCGGTCGTAATGAGTATGCCAGCACTTGAGAATTATTTTGCAGACTTTACGAGATAAGCAGTTATATGCTAAATTCAGCAAATGTGAATTTTGGCTTGACGGGGTGGTATTTCTTGGTCATGTTATCTCTGCGGAAGGCATATATGTAGATCCTGTAAAAACAAAGGCGGTGATGAAATGGGAATGCCTTACTAAAGTGACAGAGGTATAGAGTTTCCTTGGACTAGCAAGTTATTACCGTCGATTTATAGAAGGATTTTCCAAAATTGCCCTTCTCTTGACTATTTTGACTCGGAAGGACTCTAAATTCGTATGGACTGAGCAATGTGAGAACGTTTTCAAGAATTGAAGAATAGATTGATTTTTGCTCTTGTACTTACTCTTTCTTTACAAGGTGAAGAGTTTACAGTGTACAATGATGCTTCACGCCAATGTTTGGGTTGTGTTTTGATGCAAAATGGAAATGTTATAGCTTATGCATCAAGACAATTGAAGAAGCATGAGATTAACTATCCAACACATGATTTGGAGTTAGCTACAGTGGTGTTGGTACTGAAGATTTGGAGACATTATCTTTACGGTGAGAAATGTCAAATATTTACAGATCATAAGAGTATCCTTGATCAGAAAGAATTGAATTTGAGACAAAGAAGATGGTTAGAGTTGATAAAGGATTATGATTGTAAGATTGACTACCATCCGGGGAAAGCTAATGTGGTTGCAGATACTCTTAGCAGAAAGATTGGTTATTCCTCTCAATCCAATGTGGTATATACTTCCTTGTTGTGTGAGCTCAGGAAGTTACACGCTCAATTGTCAGCTTTTACTTCAGGGACGGTATTAGCTCATTTCCAGGTAAAGCTTACTTTGATTGATAAGGTTATAGAAGCTCAATCTCAAGACTTGACATTAAGAATATTGAAAGCAGAAATGAGTGTTAGGTTAAGAATGATTATGTGATAAGAGATGATGGCGCATTGGCTATAGGTAATAGATTTTGCGTTCAAGATATTCTAGAATTGAAGAATGAGATTTTAGAAGAGACACATAATTCTGCTTATGCTATACATCTAGGTAGTATTAAAATGTATCACACATTGAGATATTATTATTGTTGGTTGGGTATGAAAAGAGAGATAGTCGATTTTGTGTCCAAAGGTCTGGTCTGTCAGCAGATGAAACTAGTTTGTTAGAAAACAACAGAACTTTTACAGCCATTGCCTATTCCAGAATGGAAATGGGAGCACATTACTATAAACTTTTTATTTGGTCTTCCTCGTACTTAGAATGGTCACGATGGTATTTAGGTTATTCATTTGACCAAGACTACTAGGTTTCTACCGATCAAAACCACTTATTCTTTGAATAAGTTAGCAAAGTTGTACGTGGATGAGATAGTTAGCTTATATGGTACTCCAGTGTCTATTGTATCTGATAGAGATCCTCTGTTTACATCCAAATTTTGGCTTAGTTTGGAGGGAGCCATGGGTACTGAGCTACATTTTAGTACAACTTTTCATCCTCAGACAGATAGCCAATCAGAGAGGACCATATAGACTCTTGATGATATGATGAGGGCTTATGTTTTAGAGTTCAAAGGTAGTTGGGATATTTATTTGTCTTTGATGTAGTTTGCTTACAATAAAGTTACCACTCCAGTATAGAAATGGCTCATTTTGAAGCTTTATATGGTAGAAAGTGCACAACGTCAATATGTTGGGATGAAATTGGTAAAAGAAAGTTAGTAGGCCCTAAATTGGTTCAAATGGCTTCAGAAAATGTGAAATTGATTAGAGAAAATTTGAAAATAGTACAACAAAGACATAAAGGTTACGTAGATAGGCGCAAGAAATATCTTGAATTTGCAGTTGGAGATGTTTTTTCATGTTTGTCGTTGGAAATATCTTGAATTTTCAGTTGAATTTGCAGATAGGCGCAAGAAACTTTTCATGTTTCTATGCTTCGTAAGTACATCGCAGATACTTCTCATGTACTAGAGTCTCAACCAATTCAGTTGAAAGAGAATTTGACCTATCTAGAAGAGCTGATGAGAATTCTAGACAGAAATGTGCAAATTCAACAAATGGATAAATTTGAAGTGGTTGGAATGTGATCATTTCAAGAGGGGATTTGGACGTGGGAATAGCATACCAGCCCCGTTAGTCCAGCCTATATATGTGAGTGTAGAACTTACTTTTCCAAAAGTAAGATTTTTAACTTATAAACTTATAATCATGTTTACTTAATAAGAATGTTTAAATGATTTCCAATTTGTAGAAAAACATATTAGTTACATGAAATGTCTTATTTTCGAGAAATTAGTAAATGAGCATGATAGTGTTGATAACATCAGAAAATACTCCAATATAGTTATCTTACTCTATTGCACTGAAGGGCTATGGCCGTGTACTAGAGTAGTGCATTTGACTCCTATACACTGAGGGACTACGGTCGTGTATAAAGGTGACTCTTATCCACTGAGGGGCTACAGCCGTGTGTAAGGGTACCTATTATACACAGAGGGGCTACAGTCGTGTATTAGGATAATTATGTTATTTCCACTTTATGCACTGAGGGGCTACAAACGTGTGTAAAGGTAACTCTTATCCACTGAGGGGTTACGGCTATGTGTAAGGGTACCTGTTATGTCCTGAGGGGCTACAACTGTGTATAAAGATGATTATATTATTACTACTTTGTGCATTAAGGGGCTACGGCCATGTATAGAAGTGTTGATCAGACAGTTTATGTGCATATGACTTTATAGCTTTCAGATCATTAGTAGATGATTACATGGGGGTATATTTTGATGTAATTATCCCGTAATGGATTATTAGCTATCAACTTATAGTTTAGCTTATAGATTCCAGATTATGGTTTTAGCTTATTGAATTCGACTAGTGTACTTACTCGTTGTGTTGTATCAAATATTATCATTTTTAGATATCAGTTTGAGCATAATTTATGATTCAGCACCAGCATTATGATTTTATACGAATTTATGATGCAGATTTCAAGGATAATGAGTACATCAAGATAAGTGAAAAATGAGCTTTTCTTTAATAAATGTATATACATACATAAAGGATTGTATGACCATTGTCTAAACATTCCACTCACTGGAATTATCATCTCATGTATTTTTCTTAACCTTTTCCTTATAGGAGGTAGTTGACTGAGCACAGATGAATGTTATATTGATAATTTTGCAGCCACTACCACCATCTATTGCAGGTTCTTTCGCAAGTCAATTACCCCAACAGTCACTGAACTTTACCGAAAGTTTCCACCAGGTCACTAAACTTTACAAACTACGTGGTTAGTCACTAAACTTTCGAAACTGCAACCTCATCCATCATCGAACTAACTTCCGTTAAAAAACTTGACGAAACTAATGATGTGGCTAACGGAATATCTTATGTGGCACGTTTGTGAGTGACGTGGAAATTTTGGTGATGGATGGGGTTGCGGTTTCGAAAGTTTAGTAACTAACCATATAGTTTTTAAAGTTTAGTGATCTGGTGGAAACTTTAGGTAAAGTTCAATGACGATTGGGGTAATTAACCACATCTTAAAGATGTATAAAATTCAGTGACCTGGTGGAAACCGTAGGTAAAGTTCAGTGACACTTAGGGTAATTAATCTAAGTTTGAAGCGAAATTGCTCCGAATATTTATTTGAGAGTCTCTTTACCGTAATACATCAAAATAGTCTGATTGGTAAGTCTTTTTATTCTCCTAGAGGCATCGCAATGGAGAGATTTAAAAGGAAAGCTTCAATTTCTTATTTTAATATTATTGAATTCTTAAGTGGCGAAACGTGGAGGTCGAGCTTCGGCCTAAGCGAGTTTAGGCGTAGCCTAGGTATTAAAAAACGTAAAAAAGCATTTTCTTATTTTTAATGTTATTTAAATTTTTAAATCAATTTAAAAATTATTTAATAATTAAAGGAAAAAAACGTAAAAAAGTGTTGAAAGGTGTAAAAAAAGCGTTAAAAATGAGTAAAGTGTAAAAAAAAAAGTGCGCAATAGACACGCCTAGACGTGAAAAAATTAGAATAAATGAAAAAAAAAAAAGCAAAACAGCGCGAAGCGAGGTGTTTTGCTCTGATCTTGTGCGTAGGCGATGCCACTGTTTAGAACACTGGTTGTATAATTTGAGAAGGATATATTTAATGAAATTGATAATGATTTAATTATACGACATTTTCAAAATTTGAAAATACGACGGAAACAATTATAATAGTGTAGCGTTAATGTGTTATATTATTTATAGTTTTTTTATTATATAAATTTTACCCACCCAAACAAAATATTCTAGTTTCGTCAGTGAAACAGACTTACGAGTCTGACTATTTTGATGTATTACGATAAAGAGATTCTCAATAAATATCCGAAGCAATTTAACTTCAAACTTAGGTTAATTATCCTAATTGTTATTGAATTTTACATACGGTTTCCACCAGGTAACTAAACTTTACATAGCGATTTCCACCGGATCACTGAACTTTACCTAGAGTTTCCACCAAGTTACTGAACTTTATACATCTTAAGATTTGGTTAATTACCCTAATCGTCATTGAATTTTACCTAAAGTTTCCACCAGGTCGCTAAACTTTAAAAATTACGCGGTTGGTCACTGAACTTTCGAAATTGCAACCTCATCCATCACTAAAAATTTCACATCACTCACAAACATGCCACGTAAGATATTCCGTTAGCCACATCATCAGTTTCGTCAAGTTTTTTAACGAACGTTAGTTCAATGATGGATGGGGTTGCAGTTTCAAAAGATGAGTGACTAACCACGTAGTTTTTAAAGTTCAGTAACCTGATGGAAACTTCCGGTAAAGTTTAGTGACTATTGGGGTAATTAACCCTTCTTTCGCTTAAAACTGTATATTCATCAAGCGAATATTTTGCTTCATATTTGGGGATTTCGTACTTAAATATGTCAAAGATTACGATGGAATATTGTAAACTAAATTGCATTACTATCATCTTATCGAGAAGTAGTTATGATGCATAGTGATATTGATGTTGTTAGTTGGACGAGTGATTGACATTATGATGTTAGTATTTTGGTGTTTGGGAAAATTTTTATGGCTACAGGATTGAGAATAGTTCCATTTATTTAAAGGAGACTTTGTCTAGATTTTCGAAAATTTTCATTTGGTCAAAAGAAGTCATATAATCAAAGTTAAGTTATAGTTGCATTAGTGATGGGTCCAGTGACTAACTGGCACTAATCATCGGTGCACTTCACGTCTTAAGTCTAATAATGAGTTTTGGGATGGGTCATGTCATAAAGACTATTTATTTGTGGCCGGACATGAAGAAAGAGATAGCAAAATATGTTAGTAAATGTTTAATTTGTCAGCAAGTAAAAGCTGAGCATCAGAAACCAGCTGGATTATCGCAGCCCTTGCCAATATTTGAATGGAAATTGGAAAAGATCTTTGTTGACTTTTTCACTAGCCTACCTCAAACTACAAACAATCATGATGCAAATGGGTGATTGTTGATTATCTTACTAAGTCGGCTCACTATTTACCAATTTGAATGACTTGTCGCATGGAATAATTTATCTTTTTTGTAAAATACAAGAAATTGTAAGAGTTCAAAGAGTACCTATGTCTATCGTCTCTATCGAGACTCGGGATTTCTATTTAACTTTTGGAAAACTCTGCATAAGTGATGAGGATAGACTGCATTTCATTCCCAGGTTGACGGACAATCAGAACGCACCATTCAAACACTTGAAGACATGCTTCACACTTGAGTTTTGGAACTTCAAGATAGTTGGAATAAATATTTACCCCTGATCGAATTTTCTTACAACAATGTCTATCACTCATTATGGATGGCAAAAAAATCCGACAAGCCCGATACCCGCGGGCCCCGCCCCAAATGGGGTGAGGATTACCCGCTTAATCGGGTATTTGGGGCGGGAATTTTGCCCCGGGGCGAGTTCAGGACGGGGACGGGTAACGGGCACCCCCGCCCCATTTAATTTTATTTTTTTTTAAGAATTCAATACTTTAAAGGGGAGATGACATGCTTCACACTGTAAGAAGCACGTGATCTCATATCGTGCAAATATCAAGATATTGCAAGTGGGAGATGACAACGAGCCAAGTAGACATTTATGACTCTTGTAACATGATTCTGAAAGGTATTCACACTGATTTTGAATATATTTGTTTGTAATCAAGAAAAACTTAAAAGTATTAAAATAAAATGCCAAATAAGAATAGGAGATTATATTATAAAATGTCTAGGATTAATAGACTCAGGATGTAGTAATTGTATAATAAATAAAAAATTAATACCAGATAAATACATAGTAAAATCAAAAGAACCAATAGATGCACAGCAAATGGATGGAGATTTATTTACTTATACAGAATTATTAAGACCAAATAGTAAAATAAGTTTTGAAACTAATCTAATAACAATAAAAGAAAATCCAGAAAAACAATGGAGTATAGGACAAAGAATACAACATGTAATAAGATGTTTAGAAGATAAATGTGTAGAATTACAGATACAAAAACAACTTAAAAAGACAGATTATAAATTTTGTAAAGATATATTTACTCCCCAAACCTATGGAGCCTCTGGATCAAAAAATAAAAAATATAATAAGAAAAATAAAAAATATAGAAATCCAATTAGAAAAAGATATTTCCTTAGAAAATCTAATAAAATAAAACCTTATTTAAATGAAAAAAGGCATGTAAGAAAATTTAAACCTGACAGAACTTATAAAAATAAACTTAGTTGTTTTGTATGTAATAGTAATGAACATTTAGCCAGAACTTGTCCAAAAAGAATAAATAATTATGATAAAAAGAGTACATTGGTAGAATGTACTAATGAAGATTTAATACACTTTTAAAACATTTTGTAAAAATAGTTTATCTACTTGTACATAATTTTTTGTACATCAAGGTATCTACCCTCTCATATGAAGGTGGAACCCACTTGAATAAAAAAATATTATCTCTAAGTGGGCCCCACCCCCATGTGAGAGAGCGGATACCTTGATGTACACAAAATTATGTACAAGTAGCAAGACTCTTGTAAAAATGATGGAGTAGACTTTTGACTAATAGTTTTCTCTATCTTAAGTTAAGTAACAAATTTTAAGTACGAGTTAAAATAACTAATTTTGACAAACTACATCAGACAAACAATTTTATATATATATATATATATATATATATATATATATATATATATATACTTCGTCTATAAACGAAAAAAAAAGAGAGTGCTCGCATACCGTCTTTATATCATAAGTTCACCATGAACTTAATGGTTACTTTTTTTATTAGTATTTTTCACCCTCAACAATAACTTTTTGTAATGTTCAATTTAATAGTAAATTTCACTTCGTTTTGAGTATATATCCTAATATATTTTTAGTGAATTTTACAGAATCTCGGCTACTACTTTGATGTTGTTTTTTCTTTCTTAATAAATCGTTAGCGATTTTTACCATACCTATACTATTTTGATGGTGCATGTAAATATAGAATAACCAGATAAATGATTTTATGGCTAATAAAAATGATTACTAGGAAGTGAAACTAAAACTTGTCTCGATCAACGAGTTGATTCCACAATGAATAGCACACGAATTATTTGATTATTAATTTAAATATCCTTTGTAAACAACACTCCCAATATTTGGAATTTCAAAGCTGAAAGTGAAAAATAATACTATAAAAATATGTATTGAGAATATACCTACCTACAGTAATTGAGCACGGGAGCACAAACAAGCATGCATGATTATGACTTTTATGTTAATTACTTTTTTAACTTATGATGTTAATTATTGTTAAATAATCCATGTTTGCATTCCAAGGAAACTCAATTGTTGGCATACTTTATTTACCATGTGTTTTGTTCATATAATATACATGGAAAGAAGTGTATAATAAAAATATGTTATGCATGGAAGTCCATCTACGGAGTGTAAAATAGGTAGGGTCCAGTCGCTTGGCTTGCCTATCATCAAGCTGGACTTGGTCCGTCACGCGAGCGTGCTCGCTCTCACTTGTGACGCGAGTCAAGTGCTTGTTGACTTGCTTCACTGAAGTATGACTTTATTTGCAAGCTAATGAGCGACTCATACGAATATTTTGTTGCTTAGCTCAAGGTCACAGTTCACCTTGAATGCATTAGTCAGCTGGACTTGCAACTCGGCTTACCAACCCTTTGTCCAACTGGTTCAAACTTCAAAGTGTATAAAATTGAGTATATTATTTGTTGTTACAACGGGCATTGATAGAAGACTAATAAAATAAACTTTATTTTGATATAGTTAAAATTCATATGAATATTTTTCGACATTGTTTTGAAAAACGATTCAATTGTGACAAGGTTCATTTTTATTTTGATTGTACACTTACCAAACTTTCATCTCTATCGTATTTAAAAATAACATGCGTGGAATTCAATACCCCTATGGACATCAAAAGCTATAAAAATTGATATGGTTTTAACACATAGCTCAAGTAACTCCAAAATTTTAGAAAGTAATTTCCTTAAAAGATGTAAAATCGAAACCCAATTGATCCTAAAACAACTTTTCCATTTATTTTTACAATTGGAATTTAAAATATAAGAGACATTTTGTAACTTTTATTGGACATGGCTTACGTCATGGTAAAGCATGCCGTGTGAGTTTATCGAGGTTCCTCTAAAATAAATGAATGTTCTTTGATTTATTAAACTCAATTAAACAAAAGTTGTACCCATCACCTATATCGAGGATTAGTACACACGGCGTAGAGTTGAAACCATGCGTGTCTTCAAATTTATTATAAAATTCTCTATTGTGCATGTTGAGAGATTCAACTTTCATCAATATCATCGAAAAGTAAAAAGTCAAGGGCATATAATGTCCTTAAAAACATGATTATCGAGTTATAGGAGATTCTCACATTTGAAAATCATATTTAAGGCGTGTTCGATAGAGATTAAAATCGGATTAAAATTGAAAAATTAGCTGTTATTGTTGACTTTTATTAGAGGAGTGAGACCCAATAACGGCTATATTTTCAATTTTAATTGAATTTTAAGTCGTACCGAACATGCCCTTATAGTATTTTTATGAATTTTAATAATTCTTGATAACAATGGTAACCATTGTGTTACGCCTCTTTTAATGAGACTCCAAATCACGACTACGTGAAAGCCAATTAGCTCTATCAATCTCGCGCTCCACACTATTGTCCTATCTAGTCGAGCTGAGGCCTTGTATAATGTAGTCAAAGTGATGTATCACCTTCGTCGAAGTGCCATATAAAGGTTGATCTTGCATAGCTCGATGAGGTGCTATAACCTATTGCAAAAGTGATCCGAGGCAATTAGCCTCTTTGTTGATAGAAAATCTTTCCCATTTAACCTCTTTCAAAAGATCTTTCATACAAAATCTTCCTATAATTGATGGACGTGACATTCGGCAAATGCCTCAACGGTCAACTTGTCAATTTACTTTTTAGATGTCAGACCTGGGCTCTATGGTGGCCAATTTTCAGAAACATTAAATGCTACTTGACATGTTATTGATAGAATGAAACCTAGAAGTCTCATCGGTCATGAGGATGAGATCACATGTCTTTTCATACAAAGACGAGACAATTAACCTCTTTCGTACAAGATCTTTCTATTGATTAATTGATGTAACATCTCTGCACAAGAAGTCTAAACGATCAACTTGTCAGACTACTTTTCATATGTCAAACCTAGACTCTAGAAGGCTACTTTTCAAAAAAAAATTAAATGACACTTAGCCTTTGATTGATGGAGTAACACCTAGGAGAAAATGTCTCCACCATCAGGATGAGGCCATATGTCTTTTCATCCAACGGTGATCATTCATCGTCTTCTACTATAAAAACTCATAATTAGTGCAATTTGAAGGTAATGCAATTTTAACGTGGCTCAAGTCTTTTGGTCATTCTAGATCTATATATTCCCATACAATTTACTGACTTGACCAATGTAGTGCATTAGGTAGCCTTTTCTACCTGTAGAGAAGACCATATGTTCCTAACGGTTTGTCCAAGTGTGCATGAGCTTATCTATGTGTACATGAATGGAGTTGGGGTCTATTGGCCACGTTATTCATATAGAAACCGAGGTCAACAGATTATCTTTGGATTTTCTCAGCTTTCCTCCAGACTCGAAGAGTCCTCTAACGGCTCGTCAGCTTATTATTTCTTTTTTGAAGATCGCGAACAGGTCCTAAGTGGTGTTGCATATTCCCATGTTAGACCACACAAGCATTATTGGCCTCTAAGAGGTCCCCAGATTCGTAAAAGGCAGCATAGCTCTGCCACCTCTTTATCCAATACTTGTTATGGATTGATGTAGCTTCGACGGTCTCTAGAAGCAACATGTCCAATACCTCTGCTACCATCTCTTATGTGTTTTCCCTAAGATATTTTGGTCCTTATTAGGGAGAATAGATCGACTTTCTACCTCGGGAGGAAGAAGGCGAATTTTGCTTTAGTTATTCTTTAGTGGCCACAATAGGAAGAAAAAGCACCTTTGAAGTTACTCTCACCCTTGATGGGATTTGAGCAAGTGATGTGAGAGGTTCCATGATAAATGTCACCAGTATTTTAAGTTTCTCGTTGAGAATCAATAAATGTCGCTATTAATTTAAGGTTTCGTCGGAAAATCAAAGTAGCAGAGTAAGGTTACGTTTTCAAATTTTTCACAAAGCGTAAATTTGCAAAATGAGAGGAGTCCTTTTATATGTAGAAGCAATGAACTTCAGTCGCTGGATAAAATCAAGATTGATCCTGGCCAGCCATTCATCAACTCATCTGGGCCATTAAAACGAAAGGTCACACCTAACCAAAGGTCAAGATGAAACAGTGCACCACAAACGTGCATTTGGTCATGTGGCCTCAAGCTCATACAACCATAAGTCATTATTAACATTAATGACCTAGGAGATGCATGTCATGAAAGCAGACAACTCCTCAACTGTTTTTTTTTTTTTTTTTTGAAATCACACTAAAGCTTTCAAATCATTGGCACGTAACCCAAAAATGTCATTTCAGCTCAAAGGTTCATTCAAAGTATCGTCTTCTATGCTAGGAACTCTCCTCCTATGCTAAGAACTCTTCTTTGCATACAGCTTCGACAAGTTTGGATATTTTTCATAACATCATCATTTATGCTAGGACCTCGCCTCTATATTACAGCTTCATCAAGTCGCCTATCTTTTAAAGCTTTGTTCTCTATGCTAGGATCTCGCCTTTGTCGCTGGCATAGTTGCTCAACAAAGTATTTACTTCCATACTTTACATTATATACGTATCATTGCCTTGACTTGGAAGATTATTATGTTGTGTTCAAGCACAACTAAACAAGCAACCACCTATCAAAAGGAAGGTAGACCACTCCATGCTATAGCATTACTTTGACAATGGATCACCCCACAACTTTATGATATGCCCAAAAGTCCATGAATTATATAAATACATCTATTTATGGATTTAGTGGACTATTATTACGCTTCTTCTAATGAGGGTCCAAATTACTGTCATGTGGTTGCAAGTTAACAAGCTCAATTAAGCACATGCTCTACATCATTGTCCTACTAAGTCAAGTTGAGACCAAGTATAAGGTAGTCAAAGTGATGCATCACCTCCGTCGAGGTGACACGTATATGCCAACCCTCCATAGTCTAGGGAAGGTGCTATAATCTCCTACAAAAGCGATTTAATAGAAAACGTTTCCTACTTTACCTTTTCCAAGAGATATTTTGTACAAGACTTCTTATGATTGATTAGTGTGACATCTCTGCAGCAGATACCTAAATGATATACTTCTCAGTCTACTTTTCAGAAGTCAATTCTAGGCTTTGATGTGACTACTTTGTAGAAACATTGAATGCCATTCGCCCTATGATCAAAAGAGTGACATATTGGAGAAAACGTCTCGGCTATTAGGATGAACCCACGTGTGTTCATCCAATGACAAGACAACTAGTCTCTTTTAGTGGTGGCAAACGAGTCAAGCCGACTCTGGCTCGTTTTAGATGAGCTCGAGCAGCTTGGGCTTGTAAAAAATACGAGCCCAAGCGATCGGCAGGCTCGGCTCGTTTTTGCCGAGTTGCGAGCCGGCTCGTTGGCTCGCTGGAATTTTTTTTTCCCTCTTTAAAGGCTTATTACTTTAAAAAAAAAATTGGCGAGGGCGAGCTCGCCCAAAGCCAACGAACCGAGCACCCGCTCGGCTCGTTAGCCGACGAGCCGCGAGCTCGCCCGAGTATGGGCCGAGCCGACATCTCTAGTCTCTTTGTTGATAGAAAATGCTTCCCACTTCACCTCTTATAGGAGATCTTTCGACGAATGATTGAGGTGATATCTTTACAATAGACACCTCAATCTACTTTTCAGATGTCAAACCTAGGATCTAGGTGACTACTTTTCAGAAATATTAAATGACACTCTATCTATGATTGGAGTAACACCTAGGAGAAAATGTCTTGACCATCAGAATGAGGTCGTGTGTCTTGATCAAACGGTGACAATTCTTTCGCTTCTAAAATAAAAGCTCATAATTTCATTTTAAGGTAATGCAATTTTACACATTCAAAATAAGATTGCTATCTTACTTGTTAGTTTTCTTGTAATCCCCCAAGTGCCCGAACACTAATGTGACTTAAGTCTTCCGATCATCCCAAATCTAAATATAGTCATACAATTGACTGAATTGACCACATGAGTGCACATGATTGCCTCTTCCACCTTCGAAGAAGACCATGTGTTCATAACGATTTGTTCAAGTGTGAAGGAGCTTATATACGTGAACATGAGTAGAGTTTGGATCTGGTCTCCACATCATCCGTGTAGACATCAAGGTCAACAGATTGTATGGTCATATATCTCTTTAGATTTGTACGTTAATTTTAATTATATCTATGTTCCATGATTTGATTAAGAAAATAAGGTCTTGTTTGAGAGCCATTAATTTATTGTAATGTATTATAGAATAGTAGATTGATGAAGAATGTGTGATTAAAAAGTAAAGAAACTTTATTGATTTGTGTTTAGAATATTTTATTGCGTGAATATGTGGTGGAGAATGATACTGTAGCAAACAATTTAAAATTGGGTTAATTTCACAAAATAGTCACTGAAGTTACATCAAAATCACAAAACGGTCACTAAAGTTTAAAACTTGCACTAAAGGTCACTGAAGTATCATCCGGTTTCAGTAATAGTCACTGAATGATCATTTTTATTTTAATTGAAACTTAATATACCAAAATAGTTGAAGCTTGAACCTTAAGGACCTAAATCGCAAATTTAGAGGTTCTTTTGTTCTGATGCACGTTTTTGAATTTAGGTTGCAGATGTTGAGAAGTTTTATCAGCAGTGTGATCCTGGTAAGTTTATTAGTTCTTTTTTTCTTCAGAAAAAGTTGGGTCCGTTGTGCATGTGTAGATTCACATTTTTTTTAGTTAAAGGAGGGCGAGACTCTCGAGATTTTATTAATTTTTCCTCACTTGTGGTGGAGGAATACCGTGGTTACATGAAACTAATGAAAGCAAAAAAAAAAGAGAAAATACTACTTCCCTTACAATGAAAATAAATGACGAAGATTAACGCAGTAAACGAGGAAGTACTACTTCCTTTACAATAAGAATATCTGCAAATTAAGGAAAAACTAAGAATTGTAAATAGAATGAAGAGATTATACTCTGACACTGGGCAATCCATGTTTGTCAATTTGTACTAGTGCCATAATATGTCGTGGTAAATCATGTGGTCCATATATCTGGTATCGTTGATGATTTCAATCCTTCGCAGCAAGAGCATCTGCAACCTGATTTCCTTCTCTATAAACGTGAGAAATTTTATCTCTGTCGAATGATATGATATATGTGATACGTCTGAGTATGCCCTGAATAGCTCATGGTCATCCTCTTCTAGTGATGTAGTGAATAGCTACTGTAGAATCAGATTCTATCTCAATCGCTGAAAACCCAAGACTTTGAGCTAGTAAAATCCCATCAAGAATAGCCCGGAGCTCTGCCTCTAATATCAAGCATGGTCCATACGAATTTGATAAAGCCCTAATACAGTGTCATGCGTGGTCTTTGATGATGCCTCCCCCACTCGCAAAGCCATCCTTGACGCATCCATCAGTATTGATCTTTACAGATCCGACTGATGGAGTACGCTACCAAACATTCTGCTCATAATGTACATATTTTTGTTTTTTTCAATTGTTTTACCTTGATTTTTTTTTCGTATTGGAAACCTGAAGGCCACGTTTCATTGAAAGTGAAGCTCTGAATGCGCAAAGTTTCAATTGAGTTGCCTGCTTAAATTTAAGTTATGTTTTCTTTAGTACACGCGTCTCTCTACCCTTTAATATGTCAGCTGTTGAAAAATGTAGTTTGGTTTTCAACAATTGGACGGTAGTTCCATACTCCATGGAAAATTGGCAGAATGTAACTAGTGTAAACATTTTTTCCCTAAAGGTTTGTAGTCCTGGTGTTGAGAATCAAAACTTTTGTCTACTTGGCATAACTTTTCCTTCAGTACTCTTTGCAGCTATGAGGAGCGATTATGTCATTATCGTCTGGTGACAATTCTTTTCTTTAGTGCTTGGTTTCTTTACTGGATTGACATTTTTTCACTGTTTTATCAGAAAAAGATTAACGCTCTTTACTATATATTTTGTGGGGCGATTTTTCTGAAGAACCATGGCCCCCAATCAGGGGCGGACCTAGATTATTTTTTGAGTGGGGGCGAGATTAGGGATGGAGCCAACCCGCTAAAGTAAAAGGGTCCAAAGTTGAAAGGGTGGGGGCCTACGGGGGTTCGGGGGCAGCGCCACCGAATTTTTTTTTTTTTGGAGTTGTTGAATAGTTTAGATTTAGTTGCATTTTCCCAACTAGTTCATATTATATAGGCCATGAACGAAGCCTCTCACCCTGCATCAAACCCACAAATATATTCACTCTGACCATACAACACTTTTTGCAATCACAGGCGGTCAAAATGAGATTTACATAATATACCAATTCTTCAGCAATATTAGCCACCTGAACTACTACGTGGCCAAAATACTTTCCTTTCGAATCGTGGACTTCAATTGTCAAATCATCTCCAAGCCCTTCTGGCAAGCTGTATTCAAGTGGGAAGGAAATTTAACTATCCAACTCTATGGATTGAAGAACATGTAACAAGATTAAAGAGAAAAAGATTACATACAAAACATGAGTTTCATCATATTCTCGCTGCATTCGAGATAGAAAATAAGCTAAAAAAATTGTAAAAAAAAACAAAAAATTTTTTTTTCAGTGGGGGCGGCCGCCCCCGCTGGGCCCTTCGTGGGTCCGCCCCTGCCCCCAATATACACGACGTGTCTACAGTTTGTTCTTCACAGCTTCAAGTTGAATCCTGATCTATAGCCGCACAACATAATCTTCAGAAATGACCACAAAATTGGTATCAAATAGAAAGAAGATGCTCTGTCAAGAAATGCTTATCGATGTGCTAGAGGATTGGAGTGTTTGGTTCCATTTTCATAAGTCACCTCTGAAGAAGCACTTGATGAAATACTATTTTTTGGTTTTTTAATTTAATTAATTTTTTGTTTTATTGTCAAATTTGCAATTTAGATCCTTAAAGTTCAAGTTTCAACTATTTTGGTACATTAAGTTCCAATTAAAAAATGAAAATGGTCCTTCAGTGACCATTATTGAAACTGAATGATACTTCAATGACCGTTAGTGCAAGTTCTAAATTTCAGTGACTCTTTTATGATTTTTACGTAACTTTAGTGACCGTATGTAAAATTAATCCATTTAAAATTTTAAATGATGACAAACATGGGCTAAATTTAAACATCTCATCCCAATAAAATATGACTTACGAGGTCATTTTAGCAACAATTCTAAAAAACTATTTTCTATATATTAAAGATGGATTATAGATAATTTTGGTCTATAATTTCAGATTGATAAAACATGGCCAAATTTACACTTTATCAATTCTCAAAATTTTTTTCTTCTTGTTAACAAGTTTTTTTTAGGTAGAACTAGTGAATGCACGTGCGTTGCACGTGTAGTGGGTGATGTAGTATAACTAATAATGTTGGAATTTTGAATTCAATTATAACACGACATTTTGCTATTGGAAAACAACCCGATGCGAAACTTTTAATTTTTAACCATTTAAATTCTCAAGCTAACATAGTTAATTACTTAAAATTATGGACTTATTTTACATTACGTAATTGGATTGAGCAAGACGTTGCTTTGTTGGTTGTATTTAATTATTTATATTAATTGTATGAATGAGTTCCTGCTATAGTTTTTGATGAAAAAGTTGCTTTCATTTGATGATTTTTTGTAAAATTATTTATAAAAAAACTGGTGGATTCTTATTCAATCTTTTGACCCTTGACCTTTACTATTTTACGGGTCGATTTTTAAAACATTGGTTTTTATATATAAAATGTGTTCATGTGTAGTTGTTGTCTGAATTGTAGAGTTGTTCTCCATATGTTCATGTTGGAATGTTTATTAAAAGTAGTTAATAGTACATTTAAGGAGAAAATAAAAAGAATATATGTAGAAAAATCTAATTTTAAGTTATGTACCTGAGCTTCACAGACTCCGGGTGGACAAATGTAACAAATCTAAACAAAAAATTCACCAAAAAATAATAATAACTCATTGAGTTCCTTCAATATCCATTTTGACGCCATAGATTTACCCTTTTTAATCGTAAAAATTGAAGAAATGAAATTGAGAGAAATTGATGTGAGTATGGGGGTTGAGGGTGGGTAGAAAAGAAAAATTAACGATTATGATTTTACGTTTAATAATTTAAGATAAAAATTGAAGAAAAATGAAATTAAGAGAAATTAGTGTGAGTATATGAGTTGATAGTGGGTAGAAAAGAAAAATTAACGATTATGATTTTACGTTTAATAATTTAAGATAATTTGTATATTTAAACTTAATCGACAATAATTTAAGTTTTTAAAAAAAAAAATTTAAATCGATCCGAATGGATATTCATAACGTGAAATATCGAATCAAACGTTGTAGGAAAAATAAAGTTCGAAAAAATGATATTGAAATGTGGTTGAGATTGAAAAGAAATATAAACAATCACGACTTTACGTTTCACAATTAATGTAAAATTATTTTTGATATTTAAAATTTATCGACTATATATTTATTATGGTCGTACTTCAAAAATTTCAACAAATTTTAAATCGCTTAAAACGTATATTTGTAACTTAAAATACTGAATCGAAGGTACAAAAAATCGGCTTAATTTAAAATAAAAATTAAAGAAAAATGAAATTGAGAGAAATTAGTGTGAGTATGGGAGTTGAGGGTGGGTAGAAAAGAAAAATTAAAAATTATGATTTTACGTTTAATAATTTAAGATAATTTTTATATTTAAACTTAATCGACAATATATTTATTATCATCATATTGTAAGTTTTTTTTTATAAAAGTTTAAATCAATCCAAATGAATATTTATATCGCGAAATATCGAATCAAACGTTGTATGGAAAATAAAGTTCGAAAAAAGGACATTGAAATGTGGTTGAGATTGAAAAGAAACATAAATAATCACGATTTTTTGTTTCACAATTAATGTAAAATTATTTTTTATATTTAAAATTTATCGACTATATATTTATTATCGCCGCACTTCAATATTTTCAACAAATTTTAAATCGCTTAAAATGCATATTTGTAACCTAAAATACTGAATCAAATATTAAAAAAAAAGTTTAACCGAGTCGAGCAGAGTCAAAAAGCCATTCAGTTCGGCTCATGGCTTGTGAACAGTAACCGCCATGGCGCCATCCCACTCTTTTATATATAGTTAGAAATTATTCAACACTTCCATCTTCAACATCAGTTATGGTTTATGTTAGGAAATGTTATAATGGGGAAAAGGTTATACATTTTCGTTTAAATTTTCAATTGAAACGCTAATTTAAGAGCATAATTTAGCCCATATTTGATGATCATTATTGACAAAGTGATATTTTGGAAAATTTGTGGTTAAGAAGTAGAATTATTTTTTGGATTTACGCGAAAATATTTTATTGTATGAATATTTCGTTGAAAATAAGTATGAAAATTAAGGGTGTGTTCTCTTTGCTGTTTTCAACATATTTTCAATTTTCGAAAACACTGAAAACACGTTTATTTACCTATTATTATAAACAAATTTTTAAAACCAAGTTTAAAATTTATAAAGAAAATGAAAAATGCCAAAAAAAAAAGTCGTTTGGGCTGTTTTCAGTTAAAACCAAGCCAAAATTTCATTTTTTTTTAATTTTTGAAAATAATTTTTCAAAATGACAAAAATAACGTTTTTTCATCAATCTCAAAATGGACACTCAAAACATAAAACTCAAAATGAATTCAAAACTCAATACTAAAAATTGAAATACGAAGAGAAAATACCCTAAATAATTTTTTTTAAAGGGAAACAAATATGAGCATAGTTAGTGTTAGAAAATGTCAAAATATTATTATTCAATGAAAATAATTAAGAATATATTTGACAGTAATTGACCCGTCGATTAAATTATCGTGTCACCGGTTGAACCTCTGACTCGTTGACCCGCTGTGTTATTAGGATCAATGTTCGAATCGAGTCTGACAATTATGAGCATAATAGAGATGACAAAATGCCTTGCCTTCATCCCATCCCTCGTTGCGGAGAATTAGGAATTTTTTGATTAGTTGGAAAATTGAGACAGACAAGATTTTTCAAGTATATATAGACAATTATGGTTGACATTTGGTGTTGTCAAAATTCAGATTTTGATTTTAAAAATAATTTTGAAATGGACAAATTTGATGTTGCGAAGTGTAAATTGTTAACTGAAATGATCAAATAAAACTGTACAAGTAACGTGATTGATGGGTAGAATTTACGTCTCCAAGTACCCTGATTTTTTGCTTCATGAGAGTAGTACTCTCTGATAACCTCGTTTTATGGTTTAGCCGGCTTTAGCCATTCGCCAATGGAATATATTTAGCAACTTTTTTCTTTTCCAAACTTCAATATATGGAAACTGCCAAAAACAAAAAAAAATAAAAATAAAAAGTTCCATTCATCCTTTCAGGTGTTGCTTTGCAGAGAAAAGATAAAAAGGGTGCAGTGTTTTGTCCATTTGACAGTATATGAATAGAGCTGACAATTCTCTGCTGCATTTGTCGGGAACTCGGGTGTGAGTTAGTCAGGGATTTTAACGCCGCACAGCACGCGGAGGTGACTCGGCACTCCTCACGTCAACTCACTCAACATCTCCATCCCCCACCACCACGACCATCCCTGTCACCTTTTCCATTTTTGCCTGCTCTTTTAATATGACGACCCTTTTAAAGGAGCTTACACCTTGAAATCAGATTTTAACTTAAATTAAAGTGAAACAATCAATATTCATAATATCTTTCATGAGTTCCACATTTTTTCAACCACAAATTTCAAAAACTTCTATCACAATCCACTAAAAATCTAATTTTAATCCTACCAAACACCCTCTCAATCAATAACATCCCATTAAACAGTAATAAAAAAAATAGTTAGGGGTTAAATTCGGCACCCAACTTTATACTTAACCCATGTTTGGTACACATTAAAATTTTCATTTTTATTCTTCTACTCATTTTAACCACACATTATTCAATAAAATAATATTTTCCATCACATCAATAATTTTTCTTTCTTTTTCAACCACATATTCTCCATCAATTTACTATTCCAAAATACATTCTTCCAAAATAATGTGACTCAAACACACTCTTAATATGACATTCAATTTTATTTTATTTTATCATAGTCATCCAACTTTATACTTCTTGTTATCATGATCACTCAATTTTATGGCCCCATTCGGTAGAGATTAAAATCTGATTAAAATTGAAAATATAGTCATTATTGGATCTCACTCGTTTAATAAAAGTCAACAATAACGACTAATTTTTAAATTATAATCCGATTTTAATCTCTACCGAACGGGCCTTCTATAACATTTCACCATGGCCAAACAATTTCTTTTTACCATTTCCATTAATTTTAAAAAATGTAAAACGGTAATTTTGCATTATATATACATAAAAAAATAAAAACAAAAATTATTTTAAAAAACTTTACTTCAAAAAATAAAATAAATACTTATTTTTTTTAAAAAAATGTTACTTAAAAAATAAAATAAATTAAAAACTTATTAAAAAAAGTTATTTAGAAAAATAAAATAAAATAAAAACTTATTTAAAAAAAGCTACTTAAAAAATAAAATAAAATAAAAAGTAATTTTAAAAAAGACATTCCTTAAAAAATCAAAATAAAATAAAAACTTATTTTAAAAAAATTAAAATAAAATAAAAAATTATTTTAAAATAAATGTTTTCAAAATTAAAAAAACTTTTGTTTTTGTTTTTAATTTAATTTTATATATATAATACAAAATTACTGTCTTACCCCTTTAAAAATAGTGAAAATAGTGAAAAGAAATTAGGTGATCATGGTAAAATATTATTTGACATTATGTGGTAATGGTGAAACGTTATATAAAATTGGGTGACATGGTAAAATAAAATCAAATTGAGTTACTATGATGATACTAAATATAAAGTTGAATTGCCATGTTGAAACAAAATCAAATTGGACAGTCATGATGATATTAATTATAAAATTGGGTGGCTATTGATGAATTTAACTCTTTTATATAGTGATTTAAAAAAAACGTGTAATTAAAAAGTAGATTTTTTTTTATTTATATACAGAATATTTTATTGTGTGAATATGTGATCGAAAATAAATATGTAGATTCTTTTTTCAAATAATGATTGTCAAACGTGGGCCAAAGTTATCCTTGTTTAGTCAGGATAAAAATTAGATTTTTAATAAATTTTGAAAAACACTGATGAAATATATGATTAAAAATTTGATAAAAAAACGCGAATCACATTAAATGTGTAGTTAAAAATGAATTTGAAGAATTTTTTTTTTTTTTTTTTAAAAATGAGAACTCAACAAAGAAGTAAGCTTACGAAAGTATTTGATAAACTTGAATTAAGAATGGAACATTTTTATGGATTATTTTTGTAGGTTTCAACTAAGAACTTAATTCCGAACAAGAAGTAATTACATTATTTTAGACTTTGATTCTTATTAATCAACAAATAAATAGAGTTTAAATAAATGTCAAATATTTTTATGTTCATTGTTTTCTCATACCTTGTTTTTCTAAAAAGAAAAAATATTATCAAGTGTCTTGTTATATCATGTTTCCTTTTAGATGAATGTTTATATTATGTACCGTTTGACCCACATTATTTTGGAATAATGTATTCTGATTGAAAAATAAGGAAAAATTATTAATGTGATGAAAAATATTATTTTATTAAAAAATGTGTGATTAAAAATGAGTTAAAAAATGAGAATGGGAATTTCGATGTGTACCAAATAGGGACTAAGATAAACTCATTTGTAACCCAGCCTGAAAATGGAGAAGTGACGAAAGAAATTTTTTTTACTTTCAATTAGGGTGTGTTTGACATCCTAGAAAATTAAGTGGAAAAAGAAAATGTTTTCCAACTTCACTCAATTAATGGTGTTTGATTGTAAAAGTTTTCTTGGCTTTTGTTTTTCCTACCTTTTCTAGGTACAACCATTTTGTACACATTTTCTTGATTTTGTTTTCCCACCTTTACGTGGGAAAGCAATTTCCATTTTTTTTTTTAACAATGGCAACAAATTCTATAAACTATTGCAAAAAAAAAAAAAATTCACTTTTGTTGACAATTTCTATGCAAAACAAAGTTAAACGAATACGGTAATTTTTTCTGATTGTTTAATTTTTTTATACTTTTTGGTAATTGGAACAAATTCTAGACGCAGTGGTAGAAAAAAATTATCACTTTAATGGACAATTTACATAAAAAATAAAGTTAAACGGATACCAAATTTTCAACATTTTCTAGGTGGAAAATTATACCAATCAAACACAATTAATTACAATTCTCAGTAAAACAAATTTTAGGCAATTGAATTCCCAGTAAAACATTTTATTTCCACCAATTTTCCACATTTGCAATCAAACGGACCCTTAGCCCATATTTGACCCACATTATTTTTTTTATTCTCATTCTTCTACTCATTTTCAACCATATATTTTTCAATAAAATAATATTTTTCATCACATCAATAATTTTTCCTTCTTTTTCAACCATATATTTTTCATCACATCACTTCAAAAAAATACATTCTCTCATTTTAATACACACCAAACACACTCTTAGTTTTTTATTATTTGTTAAAGAGCAGTCATTCCAAGGTTTTTTTTTTTTTTTGTGCCCTTTTTCTGTACACTCTCATAGGGGGTGAGTAAAAGTTTGGTCTGGTGAATACCCCACATTTACCTCGATTTCATCAGTAACTTTTTGCACTCAATGGAAGAGCATGTATATAATATTATTGATGAGAATACTGTCAATTTTCAATTTTGCTTCCTAATTAATTATTTCACATCCAGTGCAATTATTAACCGTACGATTCTGAAAATTCGTGCTCCATTTTGCTTCCTAATTGTTCTAGAATATTTTGGGAGTGAAAGTTCACTGTCAGGTAAAAATTACTAGACCAAAAAGCACCCATTATGTCAAGTTTTATATCAAATCTTTCTCACAAAATGGTTTTATCCGTTCATTTATCTCTAATTGTACCATCGAAGTAATAGCTGGATAATCTCAAAAGAAATGATGACAATATTTTAAAATTGAAAAAAAAAAAAATTATTGACTTAGTATTTCGGCAATGGTATTAGGCAGTGGCGGATCCAGCATCGAAGTTCAACTTGGGCCGATCAACGTCGACAATCAGCGATAGTAAGAACGATGTATTTTATTACTATTTAATTATATAATATTAAAAATTATTCAATATATATGCATCCACTTCCTGTAGATGTCTCGTTGACATATTATCTTCATCATGTTGGAGATATTACACCGATAATGTGCATATTATATTAATCAAGAACATGCCGTAATCGACTTTTATCCCATTTCATCCACTTTAAACTTAGTGTATATCATCATTATAATTAATATAAGGGTTTTCTTCCTTTTCACCTTCATAGATATATTTCTATGATTATAAGGTATAGAAAAATGTAACTTTTAACATAAATTACCCTCACAATTTCTCAATTAGGAATACATGTGCAACTAGTAATATTGCATCCACAAATCTTGAACTTTTCATATAAGTTCATAAGTATTGATGTTAACCCCCGCACTTTTGGGTTGTACTTGAACTTAGAGTTCATCAATTCTTTCGTAGTTCAATTCATTTATCAAATTGATAATGTACATATCGAATGCGTTGTGAAAGTTTAAGTACTTTCAAAATAGTGGCCGTCAACCCACAATTTATTTCAATTTAAATTGCATAAATTATAATTCAATCCAACTTTCTTTTAACTTGATCCATCCAAATTAAATTAAGACCATCACATAGACCAACAATTCTCAAAACATATACCAATTTAATTGGTTCCACGATTGAAGTCAAATTCAATCAATGAAGAAGACTAAGTCTCTTGATTGCAATTTCTTCAACATATGTGATTTATTACTTTTGTGACATATCATAAAATCACATCAAATAATAAGGTACATGTTCACATTATTCACCATATTCAAACTTGAATAATTGAATCAACCAACGGTTCGATAGTTGTGTTAACAAAAAACACAACTCAACGAGAGGACACACCTCTTCGAATAAATATCTATGAAGAGATACACCAATTGGAATATTTGAAGAATATTCACAAAGTTGAAATGCATTGTAATAGTTCAATAATGATATTGAATACCCATCTTTTTGAAATCCACTAGTAAAAGTGATTGACTAGTGTAGTGTGTGATATAAATCCTCTAACATTGTTGTTTGGAATTTATAAAGCTTTAGATAAAGCTAGTTAGAAGCATGTAGCTTCATGAGAGGATTTCTTGGTGGTGACATGTTGTATCTATTAAATCAATCAATCGTTGATTAGCTATATTTGATGAGATACTAAGTCACATGTAATGGTAGTCTAGACGTATAAGTCGTAGACATAATACCATTAAGCAGTCGATCTCAATGGTGTAAACTCGTGGTACCTTTAGAGATTTACCGAGAGATCAAGAATACTGCATATCAAGGAAATGAGATTAAAGCCTACGACGTAAGAGTCTTTGTAATGGTAACCCTACCTTGTTGACTGGAAATCCCAAGATCTTGGTTCAAAGGGACAACTAAGTTATGAAGATTCCATGAAGCACTTAGGAAATTATTTCCAACTCATTCCTATGATATTAAAGTACTTTTTGCAGAATGATTGAAAGGTTAAGATACACTTTTAATGATTCCTATAGTTTAATTCAGTCAAGTAGAGTATGGCAGAATACTCTTAATAGGAGGTCACCTATAAGTGTGAAGTGGGGCCGCTTCTATGAGAATGTTTTAAAGGCTTGAATTCTCTATAGCACTTATGAAATCCAAGAGTTGTTCAGGACCAAAATGAACACAACATTGAGAACTATGAACAGTTTAGGGAAGACGTTGTGTGAGTACTGTTGTCTTGACTTACACCAACGGCTGAATGGTTCAAGACATCACGTTCACCAATTAGCCAATAAGTCCGATAGTATTTCACTAAGGGAGGTTCAAGGCCAAAAGCTACCTTCTCTGATGCAGTGTTTTTTCCGTCCTCTCTCTACTAGTGTCTGCATAGTCATTTGCATTAATTTTCATTCATGTGGGGGATTGTTGGAAATGTGTTGTTTGGTGAATGAGAAATGAAGCCAAACTTAAGCCGCTTAATACTTGAAATTGTTGGAAAATCGTGTAGAATATTGTGGAATATTCTAGAGATGATGTAGATGAAAAGATGTGTCTTTTCATATGGATCATGACTCTTAGAGATCATGACTTTTGGTATTATTTTTCAATAATTGTCTCTTTATGTAGAGATGTAATTGTGTCTCTTTATGGAGAGATATAAATTTCAAGAGATGTGTCTCTTGGCATGGATGTTCCAACTACTATATAAGAGATCCCACATGTTTGAATTTTATGAAGGGGAACAAACTCAATTGATAGTTCCATATCATTCCATTTCATATTTTACTTTAGTTTTGCATAAAACACTTTGTAGAAGTGATTATTTCTTGCATCAAAATCATGGTTATGGTAGAGGGAGAACTCCGTTCGAGTTAATTGGTTTAAGTCATTTGGAGTGCTCCTATGGTTAGACGGGTCGTTGTATCTTGGGAGATGATTGTCGAGAACCCGTTAGCACCGATGCAGGGCAAATTCATCTTAAGGACAAAGTGTCAAACACTTGCCTCGACCGATCGCATCACTTGCATTTCATCTTTTTCATTTCTGATTTTATTTATGCTTGATTTCAGAATATGGTTAATTTATTTATGTGTTTTATTGAAATGTTTGAATTAAAGAGATGTGCGTTCAAGATTGGAAAGTGACGAATCCATATTCATATATTCGAAGTTGGTAATTTACTAATTTGTTTTCTCAAATCAGATTTCGGTAAGTCGAATGATATTTCGATTTCACGCAAATTAACGGCATGTTATTGATTAATATAATATGCACATTATCGGTGTAATATCTCCAACACATCACAACAGAGAAATTGAAAGACCATGTTTAGCTAAGCCTAAAGAAAAGTAAAAGTACTTCTTCAGAAGGTAAGTAAAGATTACTTTTGAGTCCTGAGCAAGGTAACATCATTAAAAATAAGTTACTGAACTTGAAATTATGCCCTGCTATACTATCAAAATAATTTCATTTTCCATACTTCCAAGAAAAAAGTAACATAAATAGAAACACTTTCGGGAACAAAATTTAGTCAAAGTAATTTTGATTCAGTTTTAAGCATAGCCAAACACACTCCCAAAACACTGCAACATATACTCATCAAAATCAACATTCTTTAAACACCCGAAAACTAAAGTTATTTTTTTTTTCAATTCCAAATCCAATTCCTCCAATTCCAATTCAAAAATCATACTTGAAACAAACTGAAAACTATCATAAATCATGATTTATAACCCATAAATAGATAATAACACACAAAAAAAAAAAACGATGGGCAGAAATGAGAAAACTCACGATGTCCGATCGTAAAGTACAGTGGCGATTGGCGAAACTGCGCTGCTGCAGCCATTCACTTCACACGACGATCAATGGTGGTGGAGACCGAAGAACTCGGCAGGAGTAGTGGCAATCAGAGTCACATTGGTTGAAGCGTGAAGGAAGGAAATGAAATTGATACCAAAGATTTTAATTTCAATTGGGAAAAAGGATTGGGCTCATGGGCTGGGCATATATAATAAGTATTGGGCCGAAGAACAAATGTCCCAGCCCAATTACCAAAAATAAAATAAAAATGGTTACGCTGGGCTGGGCAACAACAGCCCAATCTCATAAAAAAACTAAAAAAGAAACCAGGGAGGAAGTTGGAAGACAAACCAGCAGAAACCAGGAGGAAGATGAACCAGCTCCGTGCCCAGTCGCCATCTTCTTTTCAAAAACTCTTCTGGCGAAGCCCAGCACGCGCAGTCGCTCCACGACCGAGTGTTGGGTTCGCCACTGGTATTAGGGTAATGCGTTACAGGTGAACGTTGCTAATAAACTCATTGGTCTGACTTAGACTATATTCTGTCAAGAAAAAACTTAATATTGAGATTTTTTATCTAAAAGTTTAAACTGTTAATAATACATAAATTTGTAAATTATAGAAATGTACAATTTTAAAATCAATGATACTTTTTAGCGTCCTTTCTAGCTAGAATTTATTCTAAGAGGCGCTACCATACTTACACTTTAGGATTATGCCATTTGTATATTGATTTTTTACGCCATTGCTAATATTTGTATTGTTATCAACAAATAATTGCATGAAAAAATTTATTTTTCTTAAACTGTTCAATTGGTAATGCCATATGAAAAAACTATAAATAATGATGTACATCAAGTATGATTGTACAGTTTATTTGTGCAACATCAGACAACGTAAAAAAAAAAAATTGTTGAGATGGACGTTAAAATTAATATCTACATACATGACAATCAACGTTGACTAAGTCAATTGTAGTGGGGGCCTTCCAAGTGCAAATGTCACTAAACTTCCATTTATATTGTTGAATTGGATTTCTTAGAAGTTATGAAGTTGTATCTGGGCAGTTAATTAATGTGGCCAAGAGTTATTTTATAGTCCACAAACGAACTGCAACTTCTAGAAAACGTATCATTGCATCTACAACATGTTTCAAAGAAAATTCCCTCCCTTTTACTTATCTCGGATTACCTCTACATTACAGAAAACCCATTTCTTCAATGTTCATTCCCGTGCTTGATAAAATCAGGAAAAAACTAGCGGGATGGAAATGAAAGCTTCTATTCATGGGTGGAAAGCTCACTCTAATCAAGTCAGTCTTAAGTTACATTCCTATCTGTTTATTTTTTGTGGTCACTCACTCTATAAAAGTCGTTAAAGAGATTCATTCTCTTTTTTGCCAACTTTGTTTGGGGAGAATTAGAAGAGGGGTATTAAACGCATTGGGTTTATAGGAAAAACATTTGTTTTTCCCACAAGGAAGGAGCTTTGGGAATTTGTAGTCTTTTTGGTCCCTATTATCTCAAAAAATTATTTTTTTTCTTTCTTATTTTCAATCACACAATCTTCCATAAAATAATATTATGGGTGTGTTTGAGCCATATTATTTTGGAAGAATGTATTTTGGAATAGTAGATTGATGGAAAATGTGTAGTTGAAAAAGAAAAAAAAGTTATTGATGTGATGAAAAATATTATTTTATTGAAAAATATGTAATTGAAAATGAGTAAAAAAAATAAAAATAAAAATTTTAATGAATACCAAATATGTGCTATATGTAAATCAAAATAATTTCCTACTTTTTCAATTACATGTTTATTTTTATAAATATTCTTTCAAAAATTATAATTTAAAATTGGGGCTGAATGTATCTATGAGTGTGCGTTTTCAAGTGTGCTGTGGTACTGTAAGAGAGAGAACAACTTTGTCCTGTTTGAATTGCTGGGACCAATGCCATTACCCTTTAAATAGCTGCTATCCCATCTACACTTTCTGCATTCCCTCTCTGAGTAAACCAATACACCTTTAAACCTCCTTTACTTACCCCAACGCAATCCAGTATACATTTGAGTCATATTCACCCAAAATATCCTACTTGTCTCGCTATTCTCCTTCTTCTTGCTTCTTTAAGGCTTTAAGTAGGACGCAGACAAAACGGGTCTACCTGTGTGGATGCTGGGATTCGGGGCGGAGCGCTTGCGGGCCGACATGAATCGTTTGCTCGCATTACTCTTCCACCAGGTTTTAATTATTTGCTACAAAATCTATTATTGACGATGATTACCGTAATTCTTATTTATTGGGTGCAGCAGTATATTATTTACTGTCACAAAAAAAAAAGGTTTACTTATTCTGTAATTTATGCGTGATATTTGTGTGTGGTTTGATTAATTACAGGGAGTGTTGGATGAGCAATTTTTGCAGCTCCAGCAGCTCCAAGATGAATCCTCGCCAAACTTTGTTTCTGAGGTTGTTAATATATACTTCCACGAGTCTGAGAAGCTGTTGAGGAATCTCAGAGGATTGCTGTATTTTTTTCTCTCTCTCTCTCTCACTCTCACACACACAATTTTTTTTTTTTTTAAACATCACTTTAAGCACATACTTAGGAGGGAAGGCTCAGCTCTAACTCCAACATGCAGAGGTGGGAAATAGAATATATGAGCTAAAACTACGAGTTGTTTGTCTTAGTTATATCTCGTCGTATTAGCTTCTTGGTGACATTCGAACTTTTTGCTTGAAGAAGATTTTAAAATTTTAATACTGTATCCATCTACAAGTCCATAGCTTCTTAATAGTATTTCACAAACATACATGCATACAGGCAGAACTTTAATCTTTCAGACACTTATACACGCATGTTAAGCATAGGAACAGTCTGAAACTTTTTTATTTGAAAAAGGGTTACTTTTGAAAATTCAAATCATACATGCACGGGGGCAAATACACTTTACGCGGTTAAGTGTTAGTGAATAATTTAATTTGATCAGATAGGTTTTGATTTATGTGTTAATGGCGGAAAAAACAGGCTGGATAGAGAGTTCTCGGACTACAAGAAAATGGGAAGTCATTTAAATCAGTTTATGGGTAGCAGTTCGAGTATTGGTGCCAAAAGAGTCCGAAATGTATGCGTCGCCTTTCGCGCTGCTTCCGAGCAAAGTAACAGAGCCCGGTACGTTCAATCTCTCTCTTTGTTTACGCACGAAGGTACACTTTAAGTTTAGGGAAAAACACCCTCAACATATTTCACTCTATTTTAGGTGTTTGAGAGCCTTGGAGCTGTTAGAATATGAGTACTGTTACCTTAAGAACAAACTGCATGAACTGTTCCAGGTAGTGCAATATCTCAGTCTTCAAATTTTAGATTTTTTAGGCAGTAATTAATATGATGATTACTGTACAGATTGAGCAGCAGAGAATCCTAGCAGCTGCAGGGACGCCAGTTCAGCACCACATAGACAACCCATAGCCCCATTTTTACCTGTAAATTGCAGAGCAGGATCCAGTTTATCAGGAAGCGAAGTTAAAAGTATTGATGGTGACAGATTTTTCACCTGATTAGACATATGCCTTCATAAATGGTTTTGTTTGTACTTTGGGTTTTTTGATGCAAATGCATGCTACAGTCACAATTGAATTTTTGGGTTTCAAGTCTTGTTTGTAGGGATTCAGCACCTTCGAGGGTTTAGCTTATTTACTACTTTTCTTTGTAAAACTGCCACTTCTGATAAAACCAAAAAGCAGCATGTAAAAAATCTTTAACCTTTGATCAAATCTAATGTGTAAGCTGGGCAGGCACTCCATTTTATGAATCAATGAAAAGTAGGCAGATCAGTTCAAGATTCGGTTATAGGTTACTTTTCACTAACTACTAGCAAGATTGGTTCAATTAAGGTCCTGTTTGATAGGACATTATTTTTCATGAAAAATGGAAAACAAATTTCAACTTTCACTTTTGTCTTGTTTGATATACTTTATATTTCATGGAAAAAATTTTCCACTTTAGGCTACATGCTTATCAATTCCTTGATTTTGTGGAAAATCAATTCCCATCATTTTGGTGGGAATTGATTTTTCATCTTTTTATCTATTTTTTAAGCAATAAAAAAAAATTGTAGATATAATAGTAAAAAAATTTATCATTTTTATTGACAATTTTCATACAAAACAAAAATCAAACGAATGATATTCGGTATGATAATTTTTTTAAAAAAACAACTTTAAATATTTTTGGCAAGTGAAACAAATTTTAGATCAATGGTAAAAAAAAAATACTACTTTAATGGACATTTTCAAGATTTGCAATAAAATGGACCCTAAAAAGTCATTTTTTTTTTAGAAATAAAATGAATCAAGATAATATATATAACACAACATGAAGTATATGATCGCAAACAAATAACAAGATAAAATGTAAAATAATTAATTGGCAAATGAATGGAGTATTTTATTCAATTGACTAGTATGAAAAAAAATAAGTATAATTATTCTATATTTCAATAATACAAAATTTGTGAAAAGAGTCTAATATTTATAAGGGTGGATGCCAAATTTTAGAAATACCACAAAGATGAAAACAAGATAAAAAATTATGCAAAATAAAGAGACTATTTTTTCAATTAAAACATGTGCAAAAAAGGAAAAAATATTTTCTCAAAAAATCAAACTTAATTTAGGTAAAAAAAATAAAATATAATGACTATTTATTGGCTTTGAAGTCACACGTTGAACACTTGCCCTGTGTACCTTAAAGACGATTTCTTAGCTAGCCTAGATGCGGAATGGCTTGCCCATGCTTGGTGCGAGCTATTTCTATACTTTGCATCCCATTAGGCAGAGGTGGGGTTCGTGGAGTGTATTTATTGATTTAACAAATAGTCTCCGAAATCCTATTTTATTATTGATATTAAATCTAAGACTTCAATTGTACCAAACTATGGAGCCGAATTAAAAACTGGAGAGAATGAAATGATAAAGCTCTCGTTACTACTTCATTGTCAAATACATCATGATATATACAAAGAGTTTGTTGCTAAGAATATTCTAGAATGAGTAGGAATAACTAATTCAACAAACTCTAACAAATTGATTCCAATTCCTAAATACAAGGAATTGTTATTCTGTTGCTGTCCTTCTCTCCAACAATGCGGCCAGCTGGAATATAATTCTAACTCCCCCCTTCAAGGTGGAGTGTACTCAAGAACTCCAAGCTTGTCTCTAAGGACTTGGAATCTAGAGTGTGACATAGGTTTAGTTAACACATATGCTGTTTGATCTGAGGAAGGAATATACTGGATTTTCAGCTGATTGTCAAGTACCTTATCCCTCACAAAATGTGCATCTAATTCTATGTGTTTGGTACGAGCATGATACACGGGATTGGAGGCCAAAGCGCTGGCACTTTGGTTATCACACCATATCATGGGAACTGAAGGCTGGGAGATACCCAATTCGTTCAACAGGGATTGGACCAGGTTATCTCAGCAGTGCAATGAGCCAATGCTCTATATTCTGCCTCTGTACTGGACCTTGTCACTACATGCTGTTTCTTAGAGCTCCATGACACTAGATTGTCTCCAAGATACACGCAATATCCAGCAGTCGACCTCCTATCATCTGGGCAGGAAGCCCAGTCAGAGTCTGCAAAGGCAGTGATCTCAAGGCTGTCATTCTTTTGGATGGTTAGTCCAAAACTCAGTATTCCTTTCAGGTATCTAAAGACTCTCTTAATAGCTTTCCAATGTTCATCTGTTGGTGCCTGAAGGTACTGACTTAACCTATTAACGGCAAAGGTTAAATCTGGTCTGGTATGAATTAAATACTGAAGTCCACCTACAACACTTCTGTAAGGAGTGGGATCACTCAATGGTTGTCCTTCAGTCTTGGAAATTTTCTTTCCAACAGCCATAGGTGTGACGCTAGCCTTCAAGCTTTCATAGCCAAACTTCATCAGCAACTCAGTGGCATAACCAGTTTGCCTTAGGTGTAGTCCAGTTGCATCTCTTGTCACTTCAATTCCCAAAAACTGCCTTAGCTTCCCCATATCCTTAAGTGCAAAAGTATGGTTAAGTTTGTCAATAAATTCTTGCAAATGCTGACCATTATTACCTGTAATCACAATGTCATCTACATAAATTAAGACAAATAAAATATCAGATTCTTTAGCCAAGAAAAACAAGGAGTTATCAGCTTTGGATTGTCTGAACTCCCAGTCCAGCAAAGTCTGTCTCAGTTTGTCATTCAAGGCCTTAGGTGCCTGCCTCAGCCCGTACAGGGCCTTCTTAAGTTTTCATACGTGACCAGGATGATTTTTGTTAATGAATCCTTGTGGCTGATTCATGTAGACCAACTCTTTTAGCCTGCCATTGAGGAAAGCATTATTAACATCCACTTGTCTGATCTCCCAATTCTTTAACATAGCAAATGTTAAAATGATTTTAAGTGTTGCTGCCTTAATTACAGGACTAAAGGTTTCACTAAAATCGACTCCAGGGGTTTGAAGAAAACCTTTAGCCACAAGCCTGGCTTTATGCCTTGCAGCCTTCCCATTTGCATCAAGCTTCAGCTTAAACACCCATTTATTTCCTATGATTTTCATCCCAGCCTCAGGTGGAACTAGTGTCCAAGTATCATTCCTCATAAGGGCATTGTACTCTTCCTTCATTGCATTCTTCCAACTGTCACTTGTCAATGCTTCATTAGCATCGGTTGGCTCAATTTCAGCTAATTCATCTGTTTTCTCACTTATATAGACTTTTGGCTTAAAGATCCCAGCCTTGCTTCTGGTGATCATTCGATGTCCAAGACACTGAGGTAGGTCTGTTTCTGGTAAGGTTGTTTCTCTTGCTGCATTCTGAGTTTCAGATATAACATGTGTCATTTCACTGCCTGCTACTACTTCATCATTCACTATATCACCCATTACAGCGCCACTAATCTCAGCTTCAGTTTCTCCAGTGACATGATCAAGTGCAGGAGTTACCTCAGGCCGTATTGTAGGAGCTGCAGTTGCATTTTGAGATATGGTATGACTGACAGAATCGATGAAGGGAAGATGGCTTATGCCAAAGTCATTGGTTTGGGGTTGAGCTCGTTTGTTTAGGAACCCATTCTTAAATGGAAACTCAAACTCGTTAAAGACAACATGCCTAGAAATGTAAACTCTGCCACTAGAACTTAGACACTTATAGCCTTTGTGGGTGTCACCATAGCCAAGGTAAACACATTTCTGAGAATGAAATGCAAACTTATGTTTCTGATAAGGTCTTAGGCATGGAAAACAGGTGCAGCCAAAGGTTTTGAGTTGTTTGTAATCAAAATCATTAATGAACAAAGTTTTGTAGGGTGATTTATGATCCAAAACAGAGGTAGGTAGTCTGTTAACCAGATAGGTGGCTGCTTTGAAGGATTCCCACCAATAGAAGAGTGGCATTCCAGCCTGAGCTAAGAGTGTTAATCCAGTTTCTGTGATATGTCTGTGCTTGCGTTCAGCCCTACCGTTTTGAACTGAGGTATAGGGGCAAGAGTGCCTAAGTTCTATACCACACTCAAGGGCCAGTTTGCTAAAGTTCCTGAATTCTCCACCCCAATCAGATTGTAAGGTTTTAATTTTCCTATCTAGCTTGTGATTTATGTTTCATGGGGTAAATCCATGTGTACCGGCTATGATCATCCACAAAAATAATGTAGTATCTAAAACCTGCGGTTGAGTTTACAGGAGCTGGTCCCCAAACATCGGTATGAATGAGTTTTAGTGGATTAGAGGCATGAGAAGATGAAGTGTTAAAAGGAAGAGCATGAGATTTCCCAATTTTGCAAGAATCACAGAAAGTAGGGAGTTCATTAGTTTTAAAAGTTCTATTACAGGAATTCAAAACTTGACTCATAACATGATTTGAAGGATGTCCAAGCCTTCTATGCCAACGATCTAATTCTAAATTTGAGGTTTGATTAACAGATGACACTCTGTCATGACTAGAATGAGTTGCATAACAGTGGTAGTTATTTTGGCGGGCTGACTCGAGGGAGGTTCTTTCTGGCTTGAGGATTGGCAACTGCAGCTGGTACAATCCGTCTTTAAGTGTTCCTTGCAGCAAGATCTTCGTCTGGAGATCCTTCACAACACAGCAATTAGCAAAGAATTCCATGAATACACCATTATCATTAGTTAATTGCGAGACACTAACCATGTTCCTTTTAATTGAAGGAACATGTAAGAGTCTATTTTGCTCAAGCGATCTATTATTCAGAACTGGGATAATACCTTTTCCAACATGAGCAATATGTAATCTATCACCATTACCAACAACCAATTTTTCTTTGCCTTCATATTTTCCAATCTTATTCAAGTTACCTTTATCCGATGTCACATGGTTACTCGCACCAGAATCAACAAACCAGGCTGGATCTTCGTGTAGGCTTGGTGATACCACATAGGCTGATGGTGTTGGATTGAGGCTTTGCTGCCCAGGGTTACTGAATTTGCCTCCCATATACCTCTTATCGTACCTGTTGTAGCACCAGCTTGCTGAGTGATTATTTAGACCATAGATTTGGCAAGGTCCCCTGGTTTCACTTCTCCTCCCAGTTATGTTTCTACCTCTGTCCCTTGTTCTACCTCTAAAACTTGAAAACCTGCCACTGGTTTCTCTAGAAGCTCTGCCAAAGCCTGAACCAGCACGATGTACTAACTGTACGCTTGATTGATAAACACTTAGTGAGGTGAAATTATTCCTCACTTGACTCAAGTGTTCCAGTCGACTTTCAAAGGTCATAAGCACTGATGAAAGCTCATGCCAAGAGACGGTCTCTCTACTGCTTATCTGAACCACTATGGGTGTATATTCCTCATCAAGGCTTGATAAAACCTACGTGATAAGATCACTTTGATCAATGACTTTTTCTACAATCTCCAGGGTATCAGCCAACTGCTTGACGGTAGTTAGATATTAATCCATTGTCATGGATCCTTTCCTGACTCTTTGCAGCTCACCAGTTAGAAACATAACACGTGACCTGTTTAATATACCAAAACTTTCCTCTACTGCAACCCAGAGTTTGTTCGACGTATTGCATCCCATAACTTTCATGGCGATTTCTGGAGTCATGGATGAATATATCCATCCCATAAGCAGTTGATCAGCTGAGTTCCACTTCAGAAATTCTGGATTTTGGACCATCTTAACTGCTTCTCCTTGGTTGATTGTAGTTTGAGTGGCTAGAAATTCGGGGGGACACTCCTTTGTTCCCAACAGGTATCCCTCAAGATTATGCCCTCTGATTGTGGGCATAATCATATTCTTCCATAGTAGGAAGTTGTTTTTATCAAGTTTTACTGATGAAGTCTGTGTTATGTTCATCCCATGTATCACACTTTGGCTGGCTGCTGTATGAACTGCTGGAGCAGTATTAAACTCAGATTGATAGCCTGAACTAGTGTTGGCCATGTTGGCTCTGATACCAAATTAAAAACTGGAGAGAATGAAATGATAAAGCTCTCGTTACTACTTCATTGTCAAATACATCATGATATATACAAAGAGTTTGTTGCTAAGAATATTCTAGAATGAGTAGGAATAACTAATTCAACAAACTCTAACAAATTGATTCCAATTCCTAAATACAAGGAAGTGTCATTCTGTTGCTGTCCTTCTCTCCAACAATGCGGCCAGCTGGAATATAATTCTAACTAGCCGCAAACTTATTGATAGCTTTGCCTGAACATATTTTTTTGTGTTTATCCTAGATGACATTGGTTACGTTAAGAGAACTTATTTGAGATTACTACCACCTTATGAGCGCATTAATGAGCATGTTTATGTTTTTCTGGTCTGATGAACCATTATGTGTTTAATGCGCGTAGGGTTCACATATGATTTTTCCTATTTATTTTGGTATATGATCACTTGCCCCATTAATTTTTATAGGTCACGATTATCACTAACATGATTCAATGGTTTATATCTTCCGTAAGAAATTTATAAATATGTCATTACATCCATGGGTGTTCTTTATTTTGCCTCCTTTAATTGTTGGGTTTGGTTATATTCCTTATCTCCTTCGAAATCTTTTTTTTAGGTACACGTTCTCTTGCCTTCTTTCTTTGAAACATTATGCGCAATGTCTTTCTGGAGTAGTCCTCAGAGCGTGCTTTATGATTCTGATTCTGGGAGTTCTAGGCTTGGGGATGATTCTTCTAGCGCTTCTTCCTCTTTTGTAGAAGTGCTATGCATTGATGTGCTTCCTTATAGGGCAATTAATTATTCTGGTACATGTGTGAACCCAGAACTTGGAGAAACAAGTAGTTTCCGATCCAGGATTGGGATATAAATAAGGTATGCGAACCTTTGACTTTTGAGTAAGCCATCTGTCCTTAGCGAAAGTGCTCAGGAGATTTTTGAAGCTTCAAGATTTTTTTTTTCCAATTTTAATGAATAGAATTTATTGATATTAGGGCTCGATTTAACGTTCTTGACGACATGGAATTACTACGTCCTAGACCATTTGAAACGATGGATCGTTCCCCAGGTTGTATAGCTATTCATAAACATTCGATATATATGGAATTTAGAGTCAATCTGTATCACTTTTTTCCGAGATGTTCTTTCTTTTGTTAATATCTCCCCTACCATAAACTGACTCCAAATGGGTGGGCCCAAATTTTTGGATCTTTTTTGTTACGGGGATCTGCGGGTTTAGAGGGAAAATTCTCTCCAGATGTATTTCATTCTACTTATCATCATGTGCAAACAGGGAATACCGTGAGACGTAAAATGGGTATTATTACATTTTTCCTCATTTTTCTAGGTCAATCCCGAACTTGTAGTTATTCTTAACCATCTACATAATTGGCATGAGAGTCTTTTTGTTCGTTCGAGGCAATTGGAGGTTTTATCCTAATGACCATAACCCTTCGATTGGTATGCCTCAAACTTATGGTGAGTGAAATAAGTATTGATTTGTTGCTTGTCTTTTTGCTTAATTTTTTTATTTCACTATGTTGACCTAGTATAGGTTAACCATATGTTTTGCTTCATAGTCAGACTCTTGGTGACCTTTACACTTTAATAGCTCGTATCCTTAACTTGAGTTCAGAAGTTCCGTTCAATTCAAACTTTTACAACGTTGGTATTCAAACTACCATGGGGTTATGAGTTAGATCATTTGTTTCTGGTTTTGGCATTTTTTTTTTCTTTTTTGGATAATGCCTTTTATTTTTCTTAGTAGTGCGGATAGACTTTAATGCAAACATATATCAGCGCCAGAAGAGTTCTTCGCCTAAGGATTTAGACTTTTACGAACTTAAAAGGATTAGTCACATTTCCCTTAGGGATACGATCATATAGCATATCCATCCTCAATGGCCTAAGGAACCGAAGTCTTCTATTGTCGATACTTCGACTCAAGGGTCTTTGCCTTTAGAAAATGTGCCTTCTTCTTCACCTATTCACGTTAGGGACCTCTATAAAGGGAAACAAAAAATGTCAAGTAGGTCCGCACGAACTTCGGATCCTAAAGTTTTCTCTAACTCGAGCTCTGGGTCTCTATTCATCCCCCGTCGTTATGATAAGCTAGATTCATGGATTTTGTCCACGCTCTCCCTTTTACTTCTTGGATTGTGAGGTCGACCTTTACTTATTTTAATCAGTCCTGGGAGAAACTTGTTGATGAACTTATTTCCACAAAAAGGGGGATAAATAATTAAACCTCATTTGATGCAAGCTGCAGTATTACACTATGACTAGCAAACAGAGTACGAGCCTTGCGTAATCGGGGCTAATGGTTTGGACAAGGAGGTTCAATTCTTAGAAGAGAAACATGACATTCTTCAGAAGAAATTGGATATTGTTGAAGGGGAGAAAGCCAAGTATAAGAAAATGTCTAGAAGTGCTAAGAATCATGTTAATGCAGCAGCTACTTTGTTGTTAGATATTAGGAGGCTCTCCAAAGATTTAATGCAGACTAAGGTAAATAATCAAGCCTATGTCAAGCGGATGGACTGCAAAATTACCAAGCTGAAAGAGATAAAATATCTTAATAAAACGCAAGATGAGATGGTTTCATTCCGTAAAGAAGTAGAAAGTAGTGAGGTAAAACTTTCTATTGTAGAGTCTGTGGTTGCTGAGAGGAATGCTTTCGAAGCCAAAATTTTTGAAAAATCCATTCAGGAATGAGAAATAAAGTTCTTGACATTATTAAAAATTTTATGTGGAATGACACGTGGGTTTTTTTAGAGGTTTGTAAAGAGGATGTCAATTACACATTGCCTTCCAAAGTTCTTCTGTTGGCCTCATGGCTCTAAACATTTATTCCCTCACCGTTGAACATTCTCGGCCCATGCATTCTTAGATTATTCCTCCATATGAAGCTGCTGTGTAACTGACACAGTTGACACTTCTATTAACTGATAGGATATGGCTTTGTTTATTGCCGTGATTAGTTTGGAGGAAACCATTATTTACGAGCGCCATAAATATATATAATTCAATTTTTGCAACGGGGAAAACATATTATTGAAATGACTCCCGTTGTGATATTTATTTACAAGTACTTATCGTGTAGCTACAATAGATTTTAGTCAGTTGTGTTTTAACATTCATGCGGATGCGATGGTAGAATTGCACAAGATAATTTTTTAACTAAGGACGGAGATTGGCTTACCCTATGCAGTTGTGTTTTGTGGGATAGATTTAGAGATGACAAAAAAACCCGCCCCGCCCCGACGGGGCCCCGCCCCGAATGGGGCGAAAAAAACCCGCCCCGACGGGTTGGTGGGGCGGGGCGGGGATTGCCGCCCCGCCTCGGGTCGCGGGGTGGGGTGGGGCGAGGGTGCCCCGCCCCGTTAAAAAAAAAAAAATTTTTTTTTTTTTTTAACGTTGTTTATTTAATTTTGGACATTGTTTGGTTTGGATATTGATATAATTATTTTAAGTATTATTTGCTTTGGATTATAAAATTTTGAATTTATTTAATTGGAAATTTTTGGTTTAAAAAAAAAAAAAAACTAAATGGGGCATTAAACGGGGCAAAAATCCACCCCGCCCCGTCCCCGTCCCCGCCCCGCCCCGTCAAAGGCGGGGCGGGGCGCGGGGCGGGCACGAGGATTGGCGGGGCGGGGCGGGGCGGGGGTGCCCCGCCCCGAACCCGCCCCGTTGCCATCACTAGATAGATTTTAATCTAGCTTTCCCTCGTCAGAATATATCTACCATTTAATCAAATTTTCATTGGCGGGATCCAGTGGCGGACCCAGGATCTAAGTTCAGTCCGGGCGGACGTTGACCAGTCAACGTTGATCATTAGCGATCGTAAAAGCGATGTCGTTTTTTAATATTTATTAATTATATAATATTAAAAATTATTCAATATATATATATATAAACGCACTAAAATGTAAAAATTATATATATATATGAAAACCTAGTTCAATACAACTAAAAGTACTAAAGAAATACGTAATACAACCTACTCTTTAACTGTGATCTTAGACAACTACACGGGATCTCATGCTTTGAAAACATTGCAATATTGCTTCATTCTCAATTTTTTCATAATCTGCAAAATGCCCCAATTTATTTTTCAATTCAAATTTATTAACAAACAGTCCACACATGGTTTAATTGGAGTTGATTGAGAAATCAGAACAATATGCTAATCGAATTACATGTAATTGATAAACGTATTAAAAAAACAATTAGAGTTAAATGAAGTAATTGCCTATTCCTAGCATGCTCACAAATCCTGATTATTACATTTTACCAATTACCAACATATTATAAATTACAATGACTAACATACTAACAGTTTAACTACTTCATATCATAGATTCACTCCTTCACAATTCACATCAATTGTATAATTTATATTATATGTGGGCAACAGCCAACAGGGCAAGCCTATTAACATAATAACATTTAACAGGTTCAATTGACTCTCTTCATTGAATTGAACCACAAATCACAAGATTCACAACTCGCAACTCACAAGAAATTCAAGAATTACAATTTACAAGATTCACATAATCACATTTCACAAGAATCAGTGGACAGTGAATCGATTCACAACACAACTAGTCAACTACAGTCTACACCACAGACAACACAAGGTACACTTACACAACACAAGGAAATGATAAAAAAAAACGTAGAAACGGAAACTCACCACGGCCACTGCTCGTGAACTCAGCCTTCGGCCTCACAGTCACAGGACGAGCGCCCGCCATCCGTCAGCCCGTCACCGACGGTCCGACACTCACCACCACGCGTCGTCGGAGCAACCTGTGGATCTCATCCCCGGTTCGCCCTCAACACCTCCGCCTCCGGTTTGTTCTTTGGTTTCAATTGAAATTGTCGATTTGGGAATTGGGGATTGAGAATTTGAGATAATGGAACTCAATTTGGGTTTTGTTTGTGTGGGCTATGAGTATATGGGTTGTAATTGGCCCAATTAATTGGGTGTTTGAAAATAAGGCCCAAATATCAGCCTTCATTCTTTAAAATTCACTGCCTTCTTCTGCAACAGCAACGGCAAAGAAAAAAAAAATTCTCAGGTCGGCTGCCTTCGTTCTTCTTCACCTCTGCTCCTTCCCGGCGGCTCTTCAAGATTCCGGCGGACCCAGCACGGACGGCCGCGGGGGCTGGCCGGGTGCTGGGTCCGCCCCTGGCGGGATCACGTTCAACTATTGTTTCTTTGGCAGAATGAACCCCATCATTAATCAGAGTATCATTGACTTCAACCTCGCCATTAATCAAAGTATCATTGGTGAAATCAACCTCGTCGTTAATAAGAATTTCATGGTAGGCAAATAGGCCTTTCATCTTTATTTCCTTCAAACTTTCATTGCTGCAACCTTGTTTCGAGTCTAGCTTGGGTATAATCATTTTGGGATCTATCATTCCCCTAGTACTTGCGAAGTTGTCCTTAGCAGGTAGGTTTTCAACCCACTATTCACAGTATCAGATACTTGCATTCCTAAACAATGTTTTTCAATCATGTTCTTTTTACTTTCAATTATCGATGCAGTGTTGATTATAGGATCCCTCGTGGCTACCTTCTTTAGTGTGTTGATGTAGCACTCACGTATAGTCGCTTGGTTACTCCTGACCATGGTTATTAGACTTTAAAATTTTATATACAAGTGATGAATAGAGGTTACTGTCTTTAATTGCTTCAGTGTGGGCCTTCGGAGGATCCCATTATATGCAGACCTATTGTCCATAATTAAGAAGTCCATGCACATATAGAATACAATTGGCTATTCACCTATTTTTATTTTCAAAGTAATCTATCCCCTTGGGATCAAACCGTCTTCAATAAAACCATAAAAGGGGTTTATCCATGGGTACCTAGGGATGGTCAACCTGCATTTAGTCAAAAGCACTTCCAAACAAAATGTTTACAGAGCTACCATAACAGGCAGTTAAAGTATTACGAGCTACGATGGCTCGCACTACTAATTCATCATAGTGGGGATATATGATCATCATTAAATGTATTTGGAAAAGATGTAGTTCTAGGATTATCTCGAATCCAAAAGCTTTCCAACGTGAGTTTCTTAGCAGCTCGAGCATAATTCCTCTACGCATTCATTGTTTCTTTGTCAACATAAGGACCTCTAATAATAGTATGGGTCTCCTACACTAGCGGTTGAGAGTGTAGGTTATGTACTAGTGCTCGCGATGATTTCTTTTGCCTCAATCTACCTCCACGACCTCTCATTCTAGCATTTGGGTAAGGAGGCTTTCGACTTTCAAATCTTTCGTGTGTCCTTCCTTATTGACTTCTCAGCTTTGCCATCTTTATTAACTCGAAGCATCCATCCGTGTCATGGTCCCTGTTGCATGGATTTTACAGAATTTTACCTTCAGATTTTCAGAGGAAGAAGGTACTTCGCCTACCACCTACAAAGGAGTTGGAGAGATAGCATGTACTTTGTTTTTGTGTTCATCGAGGTACGGGTACTGTTATTTCGACAGCCTAGGTGCATATACTGTGGCTTTCTTTTTTAGAGCTTATCCTCGTTCTATCTTCTTTCAATTCTCAATGGTGTCCTTCATCTAGATTTCATTCTGTGTTAAGATCACTAGCTGGTGATAAGAGGTTGGATTTTTGTTATGGACATCCTTCCAAAAAGGGAGTTTTTATCAGTAAACCTTTCCACAATGCGTCCTCACCCTTTTTGTCCAATATAGTCTCGCAACCGATCGACTCGACACTAAATCGTGTAAAGTAACTTTCGAGGGACTCACATTCTTCCTGCCTTGTGTTCTTTAAGCCTTGTAGTTGGGGCTAGTCCCATCATACTCCTTCCAAACACTCCTAGGAAGGCTTGTGATATGATCCATGATGGCCTGAAAGCTACATGGAATTTGACGATTGATGGAGAGTGGTTAACTACAAGTTTGAGTCTTCAAGGGGTTAATAAAAGCCATACAAATGCATGATCGGGAAACGGGGCACATGGGGTTGAATAAAATATGTCAAAGTACAAGTTTTATATTGGGCTCGGAAGAAGAAACCAAATGGATCAACTCAGTTCAAGCAGCAAATGAGCATCGTGGATGAAAACGGGCATAACTTTCAGCTCGATTGTCGGATTATCGCCCATGAGTACATTCCAGAAACGGAATGAAATTCTACACAAGGTTACATGAGCGTATGGTACTTTTAGGATTGCGGTCACACAGAAACACGCCGAGAACAAGTTGGCAGAAAATTTCCAATTTTCTTAGAGTTTTCTAATTTGACTAAAATATAATCTTTTAATATCTTTTGTAATATTTAGAGTTACTTTTTGTTTTAACTACATTAATTAGGTTTAAGTAGAAATAAGTTTATTTCCTTCATTATTAAAAAAACTAAGACTTTTGACATAATAAATTGAGAATTTCTCTTCTTGTTCTTGATTGAACATGTACCGAACTTATCAAATATTGTCATATTTGTGGCGTTAAACTCTTAGAACTTATCAAATGATTATGCACCCTCTGCGTTGTTCACAAATCGAGGTTCGTTGGTTTTGTAATTAAGAGGTCATTCAAACTTCGTTTTTGTTTGATTGCTTGGTTCAATAATTTGCGGGTCAAGATTTTACCATTTACAACCTGAATTTGGGCTTTCCCAACGTTTTCAATTAATTCTATGACTTTCATGCTGATCTCGCTACCTGGTTCAGGTCAATTGGTAAGAGAGGTTGGGTTTCAGATTCATGTTATATTTTTTCTTTTGTTTTGAGTCTTTTGTTTTTGTTCTTCGTGTCCATCTTATTTCTTATGTTTTTGATCCAAAAAATTACAAAAAAGAGTCAAAGTTGTTTTCGGACTAATTACAAGTCCAAATAAATTTTCATTTGTTTTGCTACGCTGCATTTGTAATTGAATTCATGAGGTAAAAAAATCTGAAAAAAATATTGTTATTACCGATAAATTTCCAGCAGTTTAAATTTCATCTTTGAGTAAAAAAAAGATTGTTCAAACTTTATTCCATTTTTACGATATGGAATAGTCCATTGAATTCGTTCTTCATCCTTTCACTTTTTTCCTGTCTTTGAGTCATTCATCTTTTTCATTTTTTTTTCTCCTATCACAACTCATGATCAATACTGGGTTGGATCCACGGGAATACAATATTTGTCGATTTTACTTTGTTCTTTGAAATACTTGACGAAAACACTGAGCGATAAAAGGTAAAGTGACGAGATTAATAGAGGGAAAAGGCCAAACTTGAGTGATATACGAGTGAACTTTGGTGAGGCAGAAATATTGTAGAATTTAGGACGTCGAATGAGGTGCTAAAGTGGTTTGAGAGGATGCTTGGGGATGTGAACGACAAACTGATATACTGGACACAAAGGTTGCTAATTTTCATCCGAGGTCATGTGCAGAAGCATTCAATGCAAGAAGTCAGGGTAGAAATCTTGGTGGAGAAAGTGTTGATCAAAATACGTGCAATAACAAAACAATATTTCCTTTATTTCCTATTGAGAAGCATGTCAGTAATATTCCCAGTAAACCAACTAGTTTGGATTATAAACTAGAATTTTCGAAGATTCGCGACATGATTAATTCTCAAAATGATCATACCAAGGAGTAAGTGAGAAAAAAGAGAGAAAATAGTAAGGTGGCTAAGTGTGATGAAAAAAGAGAGGAGCTGCATAAGAAAAAAAAAATAGAAAGTAAAAATGAGAGTGGAGAGCAAACAGAAAAAGAAGAAGAGCCATGAAAGTGAGCTTGCAAGAAAATGAAAGTGAAGTTGAGAGGGCTTCAGTGAAAACTAACAATTCCTTCCCTAGTTTGGCTATTTCCGTCTTATAGGTTTCTGAACATATTGACGTCCATGAAAGCGAGCCTATTGGGATACCACCTAATCTAGCCATTGAGCATCGACTTGTGGATGAAATTAACTCGCCCTACCTCAGCTTGGATATCTCTTTGACACCGGAGGTTGACTTTGTGATTCTCGAGGTGACGAAGGAGTTTCAAAGGCATTGAAAGAAATGTATATGTACTGGGTTGAATTATCAAGGTGAAGTGATGGAAGAGATGAGTCCATTGGCAATGCCATTGTTACAAACACCTAGCACTGTGACATGCTAACGGAAGTTATTTTTGGAACATCACAAACTTACAAAATGAAGTCGTTGGGACGAGCACACTTTGATTTATGCGCTGGTTATTAGGTGTTTATACGGAAGAGGCGGGTATGATTTCAAAAGAGGTCCAAACTGCATCCTAGAAGAGATCGATAATTTCACGTTCTTGCTATGATTGGAAACAAGGGATATAATCTAAGCATTGAAGGAACGAATTTGAGGAAGAATCATTTTGAAGAGGGAGAGTATGATATGATCCGGGATGGCTTGAAAGCTACATGGAATTTGATGATTGACGGAGAATGGTTAACGGCAAGTCCGAGTCTTCAAGGGGTTAATAAAAGTCATACACATGCATGCTCGGGAAACGGGGCACATGGGGTTGAAGAAAATATGTCAAAATATAAGTTTTATGTTGGGATCGGAAGAAAAAACCAAATGGATCAACTTGGTTCAAGCAACAAAAGAGCAGTGTGGATGAAAATGGGCATAACTTTTAGCTCGATTTGTCGGATTATCGCCCATGAGTACATTCTGAAAATGGAACGAAATTCTACACAAGTTTACGCGAGCGCATGGTACTTTTAGGATTGTGGTCGCACAGAAACATGCCGAGAACTAGTTGGCGGAAAATTTCCAATTTTCTTAGAGTTTCATAATTTGACTAAAATACAATCTTTTGTAATATTTAGAGTTATTTTTTGTTTTAACAACATTAATTAGGTTTTAGTATAAATAGGTTTATTTCCTTCATTATAAAAAAAAATAAAAAATTAAGACTTTTGACATAATGAATTGAGAATTTCTCTTCTTGTTCTTGATTGAACATATACCAAACTTATCAAATATTGTTATATTTGTGACGCTAAACCCTTAGAACTTATCAAAGGATTATGCACTCTCTGTGGCGTTCGCAAACCGAGGTTCGTTGGTTTTGTAATTAAGAAGTCATTCAAACTTCGTTTTTGTTTGGTTGCTTGGTTCAATAATTTGTGAGTCGAGATTCTACCGTCTACTTCCACGATGGTTTCGCTCCCGGGTTCACTCATTTGGTAAGAGAGGTTGGGCTCTAGATTCATGTTCTATCTTTTCTTTTGTGAGTATTTTATTTTTGTTCTTCGTGTCCGTCTTATTTCTTGAGTTTTTTATCCAGAAAATTACAAAAAAGAGTTAAAGTTGTTTTTCAGACTAATTACAATTCCAAATAAATTTTCATTTGTTTTGCTGCATTTGTAATTGAATTCCTAAGGTAAAAAAATCCGAAAAAAGAATTGTTATTACCGAGAAATTTTCAGCAGTTTAAATTTCAGCTTTGAGTAAAAAAAAAAAGATTGTTCAAAATTTATTCCATTTTTACAATATTGAATAGTCCATTGAATTCGTTCTTCATCCTTTCACTTCTTTCGTGTCTTTGAGTCGTTCTTCATTGTTTTCTTTTCTTTCTCCTATCACAATTCGTGTTCAATACTGGGTTGGATCTACGAGAATACAATATTTGTTGAGTTCACCCTGTTCTTTGAAATACTTGGTGAAAGCACTGAGTAACAAAAGGCAGAGTGACGAGATTAATAGAGGGAAAAAGTCAAACTTGAGTGATATACGAGTGAACTTTGGTGAGGTATAAATATCGTAGAATTTAGGATGTCGAATGAGGTGCTAAAGCGGTTTGAGAGGATGCTTGGGGATGTGAACGACAAACTGAATAGGTTGAACACAAATGTTGCTAATTTTCATCGGGGGCAATGTGTAGAAGTATTCAATGCAAGAAGACAAGATATAAATCTTGGTGGAGAAAGTGTTGATCAAAATACGTGCAATAGCAAAATAATATTTCCTTCATTTAAAGGAAGGAGTGATCCAGATGCATACTTCGCGTGGGAAGAAAAAGTGGAGTTTATATTTGATTCTCATGGTTACTCTGATGAGAGAAATGTAAAATTAGCTGTAACTCAATTTGTAGATTATGCTATAATTTGGTAGGATTGATTGACAACTCCTAGGCAGAGGAATTATGAGAGACCTATTGGAACTTGGGATGAGTTGAGAGCTATTATGAGGAAACGATATGCACATAGTCACTAATTTGGGTATAGGAGTAGTAGGCGTGAAAGGGGGTTTCGCGAGGATCATAGAAGGTGTGATGAAGTTGAGAAGTCAATGGGGGGTGGGGGGTAAAATACCGATTGAGAAGCATGTGAGTAATATTCCCAGTGGACCAACTAGTTTGGATTATAAACTAGAATTTTCGAAAATTCACGACATGATTAATTTTCAAAATGATCATACCAAGGAGCAAGTGAGAGAAAAGAGAGAAAGTAGTGAGGTGGCTAAGTGTAATGAAAAAAGAGAGGAGCCACATGAGATAAAAGAAATAGAAAGTGAAAATGAGAGTGGAGAGCAAACAAAAGATAAAGAAGAGCCACAAGAAGGAGAGAGGGAATAAAAGTTATAAGTGAGCTTGCAAGAAAATGAAAGTGAAGTTGAGAGGGTTTCAGTGAGAATTAACAATTCTCTATTTAGTTTGGCTATTTCTATCTTACAAATTTCTGAACATATTGGCGTCCATGAAAGCAAGCCTATTGGGATACCACCTAATCCAGGCATCGAGCCTATTAGTATAAATAGGTTTATTTCCTTCATTATAAAAAAAAAAATTAAGACTTTTGCATAATGAATTGAGAATTTATCTCTTTGTTCTTAATTGAACATATACTGAACTTATCAAATATTGTTATATTTGTGGCGTTCAACCCTTAAAACTTATCAAATGATTAGGCACCATTTGTGGTGTTCGTAAATCGAGGTTCATTGATTTTGTAATTAAAATGTCATTCAAACTTCGTTTTTGTTTGGTTGCTTGGTTTAATAATTTGCTAGTCGAGATTCTACCATCTACAACCTGAATTTGGGCTTTCCCAACATTTTTAATTAATTCCGTGATTTTCACGTTGATCCCGCTCCCAGGTTCGCGTCAGCTTGTTTCAACTATGGCTAGGCTTGTTAGGTAAAAAACATGACATTTGAGTGCAATACTAGCCTTTTTCAGTCGCATTTGCATCATATACCGATATAAGTGATACATAAGATCATCCTTTGCCACTATATTTCTACATTATTAGAAAAATAAAGTTATCCGGAATCGGTTCCTCCTTGATTTCTTTTTATGATTTTAGATGCTCATCATCGCCATCTAGCTCATATGAACTTACAAGTCAATCTTCATATTCCTTGTCTAAATGAGTGTTATACGAGGTGTTGATTAAGCTTTCCATCTTCTGGACTTCTCAATTATTGTACTAACTGCATTTCATGTCGAATAAGCTCACATCGTTTGCAAATCTTTCCATGGAAAGCCTACTCACGTACCATCCCATACACCGCCTCTTCAGCACACTGTCGCAAGTTTTTGACACATGCATATTATTACTATTCTTGCAGAAAGTGCTAATAGCAGGATGTACGTTGAATATGAGCAAACATTGTTGCATTTCCTATATGAGCTACTTCTTACCTTTGCCTTTAGGCTTAATATTAGAATTAGAGAAATATTGTTTTGTTCTTGCCATTACCAAGAGCATTAAATAAATTTCATGTTTGGACATGAATTATTTTAATGTTAAGGTCAATTGTTGTTCTTTTTATCTTGATAAGATCTTAATGGTTATAGTAAATTACAAAATGACATTTATATTCTAAACATTGAGTATTCTATAATGAGTATAGATACCGAAAGGCATAAAAATGATAATCTGAATAACACCTATATCTGACATTGCAGATTTGGTCATATAAATGAAAATGCAATTCCAAACTTACATGGAGATGTACACGTGGGTCAAATGATTTTGAATCATTTGACAAATGCAAAATATGTCTGTTAGGCATAATGACCATATCTCCTTTTTCTTGAAAAGGAGAAAGATCTGCATAATTCTGAGTCTAATACATAGTGATGTATGTGGACACATATCAATCAATGCTAGATAAAGTTTCTCTTATCTCATCACATTTACTAGACGGCTATTTCAGAAATGGTCATGCATATTTGATGAAATTCAAGTATGAAACCTTTGAAAGCCCTAGGTCCAATCAACTTTGGACATAAGCACTTTTAATGTATATATAACCGATGCATATTTATGGCAATATCTATTATTTAATTCAATTAATATTCTAATTAATTAAATAATAGAATTCGTAGATTCAAGTATTGATGATTTGTTAATCACAAGGAGTTGTGATTGTGAGATACAATTACATATGACTGAATCTTAAATCGTCCATGGTCGTATGTAATAACGGGATACGGATATCATTATTACGGATAGACCATCACGTGTGGCATTTCTTACTTATGAAGTAAGTAGTTGATCTTACAAACTAAAGTGTGGAGACACTTGAATGAACACGTGAATGTTTTGTTATAGAACAAAACATTGGAGACCCGCTGAGAGATTCCACATGGAAAACTATCTGAGTGTCAGTGGTTAATCTCTAACGTTCGGTAGTGAAATTGGTTCTTTGACTTGAGGTCATCATAGTGCCTTATGTGAGGACAGTCATGCTTTGGTGATGTCGGATGTTGCTCTGTCAAGAGTCGCTAATACGGCATTGTTCGGGTATGTCAAGAATCATATGAAGGTTGTGAATGATCAATAGAGGATTTGTCACTCTTAGATAGTAAGAGATTATGATCTACATTTCATCCAGTTAAGTTGATAATGAAATCCTTGGCCAATGTGAACTCATAAGCCGAAAATGAGTTTCCGACTTACATTGACTTAACAGTAGGATAAAAGATATGATCGATAATTGAGATTGACACACGTCCATATCTCGTAATTGATCGGATCATATTGACGAATGGATTATAGTTTTACGGTAAACGAACAAGTTAGGTTTTGTCATGCCACGTGACATTTCCCGTCACATGTATTGCCCTGACACATTACTAGATGTCAATCTGGGACGACGAATGTGAATTGATGATAAATTAAAAGGGGTATTTTAATTTATTAATTTTGATTAGATCAAAATAATAATTCACGTAGTTAGGTATCGTGATCGGGAACCTAATGGGTCACACACAAAAGAGAATCAGAAGAATGAGATTTACCAATTAATTAATTGACAAGTGTTGGATAATTAATTAATTGGGTTGCTTATTAATAGGCCCGAATTAATTAATTGGATTAATTAATTCATGGACCGGATTTAATTAATTTTATTAATTAAATGTTGAACCGGGTTAAGTTAAGAGATTGGCCAACCCGTTTGGACTTATATTAATAGGCTGTTAGGGTTTGAAAAATCTAAGAGAATTTTCATTATTCTTGCTAGCACGAGAAAAGAAAACCCTAGCCGTTATTCTTGTTCTCTGTGTGGATCACCATTGGAGGCTGACCAATTGGACAGCTTGGATTGCAGATCATGATCATTGGAGTTCGTGAATCAGCAAAAGAGTTTGCGGAATTCATCAAGGTATTATTCTAAACATAGTTTCTATCTAAATACAATGTAGATCCTTGTTTGGGAATCGAAAATTGCTTTACTTCCGCTGCGCATGATTAAGTAGGTTCCCAACAGTGGTATCAGAGCCTACTTTGTGTTTGTTAGAAATTAATTTGCATGATTAAACAGTCAAAAATTAATTGTTTAATTTTTCTTGAATCTAGCAATTTAGAAAATTATTTTTCATCTTCGAAAATCTGTTTTGGAAGGGAAAATAATTTTTTTGTTGAATTATTGGATCTGAAAGAAAAAAAAATGGCGAAAGGAAGCGGTGTCGCGGTGGTGGCACGCACCACCGGGCGCGAAAGAGGTGCAGCAGCGTGCGGCTAGCTGCAGCAGTAGCAGGCGCTGCTCAGCAGCGGCGCCTGCTGTCCAGTTGCATAGCGGCAGCGTCGCCGCTGCGCAGCAGCTCGTTTGAGCTGCTGCGGGCGGCGGGACACAGCCGCTTGACATCGGTGGTTCCCACCGCAACCGGTATTCCCTGTGGAGGAAGCGCCGGCACCGGACTCCAAGAAAAATGGGGGCGTTTTTTATTCTAGGGTTTCAGTCGGGTTTTTCGATTGACTTGGGGACGGGAGCTTCTCCTGTAATTTACGAAATTTCGGGGCCCAACCTACAATTATTGATAAGGGTTAAGTTTGCAAATTTTAAAAGGGGACCTGTTCTGCAATTTATGAAATTGGAAGGTCCTGATTATAATTTTAACTTGGGTCAATTTGCAATTTTCAAAAAGAGTTTTGAATTTATATATTAAAATGGTTTTCAATTAAATTTTAAAATAGTTTGACTTTAAAATTTCAAATTTGACCCATTTAAAATTTTATTTAAAATTGACGACTTTTTATATTTTGTTAAAATTGGTTTTTAACTTAAATATAAAATTTAGACCCTAAATTGAAATTTATTTTAATTAGGAGTTTTATCCTAAATTAAAATGTTAATTCAATTTGAATTAGAGTTGGACTCTAATTTAGTATTTGATTAAAATTTGATTTTAATTAAATTATCCACCCTAATGCTTTCTTGAAATTAGAGTTGGACTCTGATTTGACATTTTTAATTGAAATTTGATTTTAATTAAATTGTCTCGCCCTAAAACTTTAGTTCGCCCTAATATCTTGGAATTGAAGTTTGACTCTAATTTTATATTTAATTAAAATTTGATTTTAGATTAAATTCAATCGCCTAAAATTTTCAAATAAGAGTTGGGCTCTTATTTGATATTTAATTAGAATTCGATTTTAATTAAATTATCTTATTTTAAAACTTTGAAATTAGAGTTGGACTCTAATTTGATATTTAATTAAAATTTGATTTTAATTAAATAGTTCCGCCCTGTAATAGTGGAATTAGAATGAGATTATAATTTGGTATATAAAATTAAAATTTGATTTTAATTAAATATACCCGCTAATTAAATTAATTAATTAGATTAATTAATTATTTCATTGTTCCGATACATTTGTCTAAATTAGTTTAGACGATTTTAATTGCTAGAAACTTGAAACATGTTTGCATATAACATTAGATATTATATAGGAATGTATTTATATGATGAATGTTTTACTATTGGATGATTATGGACTCAACCATGTGGATGTGTTGAATGATTAGTTTTATTCTTGTTGTTTTATGGGCCTGCGAGCTCTAATTTATTTTGGACCTGCGAGTCTGTTATTATTATGGGCCTGCGCGTCCAATATTATTTAGGCCTGCGTGCCAACTAGTATAGGATACAAGTTGCAGCTGGACTAATTGAAGATACAAGAAGAGGAGGAGACCACAGAGATGGAGCATTGTATGAATCAATGTTATACCCTCTAGGAACTGACCAACTAGTCTTCCTTATGGCTCGGGAGGACTAGATAGTATAAGTCCATAATCGTCCACACTTGAAACATGTTTGCATATAATATTAGATATTATATAGGAATGTATTTATTTGCATGCTAGATGTATAATAAGATATATATAATTATTACGATGAGACCTTTGCATGCAAAACCCCTCGCTAAAAATATTAAGTCAGTTTCTTATTCGCCTTCCATCATTATAGTGAAAAACTAGAATCCTAAATCGATCTCAACTTGTTGAGTACACTCAAGGCTGGTCTATTATGGATATGTTTGGCACTATGAAATATTAGATATTTCTGAATGATGGGTTTGACTTAACTAAAATTTATCTTTTGTTGAGTACACTCAAGGAGATGAATTTTAGAGGCATGTTAAAATATTAAGTTATATTTATATTAGCCTTCCATTGTTATAGTGAAAAACGAGAGTTCGAAATCGATCTCAACTTGTTGAGTACACTCAAGGCTGGTCTATTGGGGATATGTTTGACACTATGAAATATTAGATATTTCTGAATGATGGGTTTGACTTAACTAAAATTTATCTTTTGTTGAGTACACTCAAGGAGATGAATTTTGGAGGCATGTTAAGCTAACACATAAGATGTGTGAAGACAAAAAGTTGTCAGCTTAATGATCTGGGAGTTGTATGGAGATACAATTGATAATAGTATCTACCCAAATTTTCTATTAAGGCTTGTTAAGTACACTCAAGGTTTTAATATAACAAATGGGATCACAGCTCACTAGGAATCAAATATGGATTCCATAAATTTATGTGAGAGGGTCATAAATTTGAGTTAAACAGTGGAGCGAAATTAATTTAATAAAAGACCATGTTAAATTAATCGATGCATTTTATATATTATTCTTTTACTTTTCGTCTTTTACATTTATTGAATTTTGAGTAACCATATGTATTTGAGCGGCATACTGTATGCCAACAACCAAACCAAATTTTTTTGATTGGCACCGCAATTGAGAATTGTTCTCATGCATGATAATTGATTATGTCCTTGAGTAGCCCTTTCCAGAGACACTCGTTGATGACTCGTTAAAGGAAGAGGTGACTGCTATAATAAACACAGTGATGACGATAGTACTGCAACATGTGTGATGTTTGCGACTATGTCACCTGAGTTACAAAAACAACATAAGAGTATAGATGCTAACACATGATTTTCATCTCAAAAGTGTTGAATGATAAATAATCACGTGTGGAAAGATATGAGATTTCCTAGCAACTATACCAGTGTATAATGGCAAAAGAGTCTCCGGCCAGTTCTGATGTGCTGAAAACGTTGACTACTTTGAGAAGTTGTCTCAATTGAGTTCAATCATGAACAATGAACTAAGTGTGACTTGGTTCTACAATCTTTGCCAGTAGGTTATTCATGACTAATTATGAATTTAACATGGATAAATTTGAATGCACACTTATTGAGTTGTTGAACATGCTTAAGACTGTTAAGCCCGATATCTATGTTTATAATGGGCAAATGTTAGTCATAGATTCATCCAGTGAAGTCTAAAGGATGTTTTAAGAAAACATCTAAAATGACTAAGACAGTTAAAGCAAATAAGGACAATACCAAATCTAATGACCATTATTATCATTTTGGAATGATAGGTCATTCGAAAGGAAATTGCAAGGCTTATATCTACTTCATTAGTTTCATGGGTATTGGATACCAGATATGGATCTCATATTTAAATAAATATGCAAAAACTAAACATAAGCAGATCACTGCAAAAAGGGAAGAAGTTGACCTGTACGTTGAATATGAGCAAATGTTGTTGCATTGCCTATAGGAGCTACATTTTACCTTTGCCTTTAGGCTTAATATTAGAATTAGAGAAATATTGTTTTGATCTTGCCATTACCAAGAGCATTAAATAAATTTCATGTTTGGACATGAATTATTTTAATGTTAAGGACAATTGTTGTTCCTTTTATCTTGATAAGATCTTAATGGTCATGGCAAAATTACAAAATGACATTTATATTCTAAACATTGAGTATTCTATAATGAGTATAGATACCGAAAGACATAAAAATGATAATCTGAATAACACTTATATCTGGCATTGCAGATTTGGACATATAAATGAAAATGTAATTCCAAACTTACACGGAGATGTACATTTGGGTCAAATGATTTAGAATCATTTGACAAATGCAAAATATGTCTGTTAGGCATAATGATCATATCTCCCTTTACTTGAAAAGGAGAAAGATCTGCATAATTACTGAGTCTAATACATAGTGATGTATGTGGACACATCAATCAATGCTAAATAAAGTTTCTCTTATCTCATCACATTTACTAGACGGCTATTTCAGAAATGGTCATGTATATTTGATGAAATTCAAGTATGAGACTTTTGAAATGTTCAAGGGATTTAAACTAGAAATTGAGAAACAAATAGGTAAATAAATTCTCACACTAAGATTTGATCGATGTGGAGAATATCTAAAATGTAGAATCTTAGATTATCTAAAAGAGAATGTGATTCTCTCGCTGTGGATTCCTCTACATACATTGCAACATAATATCGTATTTGTAATGAGGAATCATGTACTATTAGATATAGTGCAACTAAGGACAAGCCATGTAAATATTTCAAAAATCGTTTTGAGGTCATGCACTGATTGCCACGTGCCACGCACTAATCGTGTCCCATCTAAATCGGTTAACAAAACTCCATACGAGTTATGGAAAGACAGAATGCCCCACTTTTCTCATATGAAAGATTGGGGCTGTGACGCTTATGTAAAGCGCACTGAATCGGATAAGTTTGAAACTAAATTCGATAAATATATATTTGTAGGATATTCAAGAGACAATTGGATATCAATTCTATAATATTCCATTGAGAAGAAGGAGTTCATCTCAAGACATGTCATACTCCTAGAGAAAATGTTTGTTCTAGGAGAGGACAGTGGGAGTAGAGTAATTCTTGAAAGAGTTCAAGGATTCACAGATATAGTTAACCAAGTAGATAACCTGAGTTTGATCCCAAAGTGTTGAAGGACATACTTTTGATCAGGAAGTGGAGACTCCTGAGGACACGACAGCTCCATGTAAATCGTGTAGGATCATTCGACCTTCTGGAAGGTAAGAATCCATGATTATTAATCTAGCATTACTAATCGAGGATGATGAACCTACTAATTATGCATAAGCAAAGTCAAGTGTTGACTCGTTGACATGGCAGAAGGCTATGATATCCGATATGAACTTAATGTAACCAAGGGTTTGATTCTTGGTTAATCTGCCTAATGGATTAGAACCCATAGGTTGTAAATGAGTTTACAAGAAAAGTTCAATATGGACTGAAACAAGCCTTTTGGAGCTGAAATATTCGATTTGATATAAAAGTCAAAATGTTTGATTTTATCAAAAATGAATTGTATGTTTAAAAGAAGATAGTGGGAGCAATGTCGTATTCCTAATATTATATGTATGAGACATATTAACAGGAAACAACGTCTTTATATTTCAATTGTTGAAATTATAGTTGTTAAATAATTTCTTCATAATAGATATGTGAAAAATAGCTTGATCTATAGAGATAGATCTATAAGATTGCTTAACTCATCCAGATCTATATAGATAAAATCTTAAGAAGATTTTATATGGAGAAAATGAATTGGAAGTTCATGGATACATTGATGCTAACTTCTAGTCGGACTATAATGATAGCATATTTCAATTAGGATATTGGTTTACTCTTAAGCGATATGTTGGAAAAGTTCCAAATCGAAAATCATGTTGATTCAATAATAGAAGCCTTATACATCACTGCTTTAGAAAGCAACAAAAGTTGTTGTCTGGGTCAAAGTGTTCATTAATGAACTTGGAGTAGTTCCTAACATTGTTGATCACATGCTTCTGTATTGTGATAATAGTGGAGCCATCGTGCAAACGAGGAACTAAGGTCTCATCACTGATCCAAACATGTGTTAAGGCAGTATTATCTCATTGGAAAGATAATATAATGAAATGACGTAAAGAAAGAACGAATTCCCACAAGTTATTAAATTGCAGATCCATTGACAAAGAGTTGTCGCAGTATAAACATGATTGTCGTGTAGACTCTTATGACATAAGATACATAAGGGTTTGGATCTAGTGCAAGTGGGAGTTTGTAAGTGTTGTGCCCTAGGTCCAATCAACTTTGGACATAAGCACTTTTAATGTATATATAACCGATGCATATTTATGGCAATATCTATTATTTATGTCAATTATATTTAATTAATTACATTCTAGAATCGTTAGATTCAAAGATTGATGAATTGTTAATCACAAGGAGTTGTGATTGTGAGTTACGAATTACATATGACTGAATCTTAAATGTCCGTGGGTCGTAGGTAACTAACGGGAATACGGAATATGTAATTCGGATAGACCATCACGTGTGGCATTTCTTCTTATGAAGTAAGTATTTGATACTGACCAACTAAAGTGTGAATAGAACTTGAGATGAACAGTGGATGGGGTTTTTATAGAACAAAACATTGGAGACCCGCTGAGAGGTTCCACATGGAAAACTATTTGAGTGTCAGTGGTTAATCTCTAACGTTCGGTAGTGGAATTGGTCCTTTGATTTGAGGTCATCATAGTGCCTTATGTGAGGACGGTCATGCTTTGGTGATGTCGGATGTTGCTCTGTCAAGGGTCGCTAATACGGCATCGTTCGGGTATGTCAAGAATCATATGAAGGTTGTGAATGATCAATAAATGATTCGTCACTCTTAGATAGTAAGAGATTATGATCTACATTTCATCAGTTAAGTTGATAATGAAATCCTTGGCCAAGTGAACTCATAAGTCGAAAAAGAGTTTTCGACTTACATTGACTTAACAGTAGGATAAAAGATATGATCGATAATTGAGATTGACACACGTCCATATCTCGTAATTGATCGGATCATATTGACGAAAGGATTATAGTTTCACGGTAAACGAACAAGTTTGGTTTTGTCACGCCACGTGACATTTCCGTCACATGTATTGCCCTGACACATTGGCTAGATGTCAATCTGGGACAACGAATGTGAATTGATGATAAATTAAAATGGGTATTTTAATTTATCAGTTTTGATTAGATCAAAATAATAATTCACGTCGTTAGACATCGTGATCGGGAACCTAATGGGTCACACACGAAAGAGAATCAGAAGAATGATATTTACCAATTAATTAATTGACAAGTGTTGGATAATTAATTAATTGGGTTGCTTATTAATAGACCCGAATTAATTAATTGGATTAATTAATTCATGGACCGGATTTAATTAATTTGATTAATTAAATGTTGGACCGGGTTAAGTTAAGAGATGGGCCAGCCCGTTTGGACTCATATTAATAGGCTGTTAGGGTTTGAAAAACATAATGGATTATTCATTATTCTTGCTAGCACGAGAAAAGAAAACCCTAGCCGTCATTCTTATTCTCTGTGTGGATCATCATTGGAGGCTGGACAATTGGACAGCTTGGATTGTAGATCGTGATCATTGGAGTTCGTGAATCAGCAAAAGAGTTTGCAGAATTCATCAAATGTATTATTCTAAACACAGTTTCTATCTAAACACAATGTAGATCCTTGTTTGGGAATCGAAATTGCTTTACTTCCGCTACACATGATTAAGTAGGTTCCCAACATATAGAACCCAAGAAAAGATGGTATTGTTGTCAACGGTCTATTCTTCGTGTTGAAATACAGTTTGTTAGATCGAATAAAAAAAAAAAAAAAAATCTTCTACAAACACAAGATCTAGCTGGATGTTTAATAAGCATTATAAACGTCCTAATTAATAACGCGTGATTGATTCTAGATCTGATTTTTGGATTGTTTCCGCGTGGAATCATGCATCATTCTTGAATTCCACTTGCTTCCAACCTTTAAATCTTCTTGAGTGTTCTTTAACTAATATCTAGACAATTGAGGGGTGCCAAATCTAAAAATCCGAATCCAAAAACAGAATTTAGGATAGTTTAAATTTGAACTATAAGAACAAAAAAATTGTCCCTATAACCCACGCACATGTCTAGGATTAGAGATGGCAAAAAGTCTCGTTCAACTCGAAACCCGTGGAGCCCCGTTCCAAACGAGGCGGGGATGAGGTGAAGGTCATTGCCTCGAAATGGGTATGGGAATTATAGCCCCCACCCCACTACCCGTCCTATTTAAAAAAAAATTCAAATTAAAATTTTTTTTATCAAATTTTTAAAGAGAACATAAGTTGTTTCTAACGAATTGGTAAAAAATTAATAATATTTACTAAGTAAAGATATAAAAAATAAAAAATAAAAATAAAATAAATGGGACGATAAATGGGGCTCCACCCTGACTAAAACATAAGCTAACATTCCATACTAACATGATTTAATAAACGTCAATTTAGAGAGTTATTTGAAAATTCTATTTTCGTGCATAAACAAAGTAAAAGCTCAAACACGAATAATCTTTTAAATCATTTTTTTAGTCTTAAATTTAAAACAATTGAAAGTAAATCCTACCCATGGGAACCTTCGACTTTACCTTGATTTTTCTCCTCTTGGCTTTTTTTTTTATTTTTTCACAATCTATGCAATCTCCATCTATCCGTGACTTTCTCAATTTGAAATTTTCATAGAGTATGAGTGAGCACAAAGCCCCTTAAATCTGTTAGGCACAATTCCCATCGAAAAATATGCGTATTCACATGTAAAACATAAAAACTTCATGATATAGACATTTTCACGTAATTGAATTGCCAGTGAAATATTTTATTTCGAAAAATCTCTTGGGATCATAGAAATTGGTTATGGCCATAAAAATTTATCCTTTACGGTTCATAATTTATAATTTCATTTATACACAAAAATACATAAACATTCACAGGGAAAATTAACTTGTACTGCATACTTCATGTAAGTATTATGCCATAAATCCAATCAATGGACATAAACAGTTTTAATATATAATTGATGCATGCCATTTATGACAGATCTATTATTTAATTGAATTAATATTCTACTAAATTAAATAATATAATCCGTAAATTCAAGTCTTGGTAATTTGTTAATTACAAGGAGTTGTAATTGTGATATATAAATTGTATTTAACTGAATCTTAAATCATGAGTGGTCACAAGTAATAACGAGATACAAATAGTCCATCACATGTGTCATTTCTTATTTGCGAAGTAAGTAGCTACTCTCACAAGTTAAAATGTTGTGACATTTAAATGAGCACACGAATGTTTTGTTATAGAACAAAATATTGGAGACCCGTTGGGGAAATTCAACATGGATAACTATTTAAATGTCAGTGGTTAATCTGTAACGTTCGATTATGTCAAGAATCATATGAAGATTATGAATGATCAATAAATGATTCGTCGCTCTTAGATAGTAAGAGATTACGATCTAAATTTCATTTAGTTAAGTTGATAACGAAATCCTTGGCCAAGGTATACTCATAAGTTGAAAAAAAAATTTCGGCTTATATTGACTTAATAATGGGATGAAAGATATGATCAATAATTGAGATTGACACATATATATTTCGTAATTGATTAGATCATATTGACGAAATGATTATAGTTTCACGGTAAATGAACAAGTTTGGTTTTGTTATACTATGTGGTATTTCACGTCACATGTATTGCCCGACATATTGATAGATGTCATCTGAAACAACAGATGTGAATTGGGCTTATATGAATAAGCTATTAGAGCTTTAGAAATAAATGAACACAATTCATTATCTTCCTAGCATAAGAAAAGAGGAACCATAATTCTCTCATTATTCCATTGAAAACTGGACGATTGGACAATGATGGATTATAGATTGTGATTGTTTGTGTTCCATGCTTAGCAAAGGAGTTACAGAATCTATAAAATGTATAATTTCTATCATAGTTTCTATTTAAATACTAGAGATGGCAGTGGGGAGGGTACGGGGCGAGGCACCCCGCCTTGCCACTCCCCACCCCGCTCCGCCTCGCCTTAGACAGGGCGGTGCGCTAGCCGAGCCCGTTTATTTTTTTCAAAAATTTCCAGTTGACTAAATTTTTTTTAATTTGTAGTTAATTATTATTTTTTAATCTTCACAGGGCGGGTTCGGGACGAGTTCAGAGCAAGGTACCCTCGCCCCGTGACCTGAGGCGGGGCGGGGCGGGGCGGGGTGAGGCACGTTTTTTGCCATCACTACTAAACACAAAGCAGATCTTTGATGAGAATTAAAATTATTTTATTTTATGTTGTACATGTTCAAGTAAATTCTCAACACTTCAATTATCAATTTAAAATTGAAAAATCCTTTACCTTGAATAACGAAACTTGTAGTAACAAAATCCTTATATATTCTTGATGCAAATAAGGTAAAACTAACGCAATTCGAGAGGAAGGAAAAGTTAAATTCGAATTTGAGGAAAGAGGGGGATAAAAAGTGACATTCGTGTATCTTGTAACCTCTCTTGTTAGTGAGAAATTATATTGGATAGCTATTGTAATTGTAAACCTTTTTTAAATTGGATCTTAAAGTGAGAATTTTTTGAAGTGTTTTTAACTCCAAAAATAATTTTTATAATCATTATATAAAAACCTCGTGGTGACTTGAACATAGTTTGTATTTTTTGAGAACTATACAGATGACCGTTGTGCTATAACATACTTATTTGTTAATTCCTTGGATCGAAACTTATTTAAATTTAAATGAATTACATTTTGGACTTTTAACCAACCTCTATAACATACTTATTTGTTAATTCCTTGGATCGAAACTTATTTAAATTTAAATGAATTACATTTTGGACTTTTAACCAACCTATGTGTTTTGGCTCTTTCTTTTCTTATGTGAGTCAAGCCTTCAAGGCTCATTTCTTGATAGGGTTAAGCCAACCAAAACAAACAAAATAAATTTCAATTTTGCTCTCAAAGCTCTGTGTAAGCTCGAACAGTAGATTCTAGACTCCATGCAATCCGACTATCTCTTTTATGTACAATTGAACCAACTAATCTAGATTGAATGTCATTTTCACTCGCAAAAATGAGTCTTTGTCAACAGATTGAAAATTTCGCTTCACCGATTTCGAGAAACAAATACAAAATCTATGGAAATATGCTCCCATTTCTTTATAAAGAATTTAGTAACTCTTCAGGTCTTTGATGCTTTGCTTTCAATTGCTGGCAAAATGTACACTTGCTACAAAAGATCCGATACTTCTTTTCATATTTCTCCTCCATAATATATCTCGAAGGTCTTGATACTATTAAACAATTCAAAGAAAGGAAAAGAAAAAAAAAGGAGGCTAGGGTTTCATTAATTCTGCATAATGAAATCGAATACAAAAAAATGATTTAAACTAAATATATATAGGCTAAAACAAAGGAAACTAAAAAGATTATTCTACTCTTAATAAATAATAAAATAAAATAATACTATATTTATTAACATCTCCCCTCAAACTCACGATGCGGCAGCTACAAGTATCGATAGTTTGTCAACTAGAAAACGAAAATGGGAAATCGAATGCGACTTGGTAAAGAAATTTGTAAGCTGCAAAGAATAAGAAACAAATGGCAAAATAATTTTGCCATGCTTGAGATGATGAAGAGTAAGGTGACAATCGATCTCAATGTGCTTAGTTTGTTCATGAAAAATCGAGTTGTGAGCAATTTGAATAGAACTTTGGTTGTCGGAATACATAGGAGTAGGATGAGAAAGAAAACCTCTCATATCTGCAAGTAACCAACGTAGTCAAACAATTTCTTTGGTAGTAGATGCCCTAGCACGATATTCTACTTCGGTTGAAGATTGAGAAACAATAGATTATTTCTTGCTCTTCCAAGAAATAAAGGAATCACCCAAAAAAACACAGAAATCAATAATAGACTTGCGATCTATGGGATCACTGCCATGATCAGCATCAGAGTATGCACGCAGCTCCAAGGAAGAGGTGGATGTAAGTAAAAGATCTGAAAGACTGTACCCCGAAGATACCGCAAAATACAAAGAAGAGCTGCCCAATGAACTGTAGTAGGAGAAGCAACAAAGTGACTAACAACATGAACATTATATGCAATATCTGGATGAGTAATAGTGAGATATACCAAACTCCCAACAATATACGACATAAAGTAGGATCCGACAAAGGTAAACCATCAGAAGAAGAATACTTTGCGTTAACTTTAATGGGAGTATAAACAATCTTATTATCAGTAAGTCTAGCCCGTTTAAGAATATCTGCAACATATTTAGACTGAGAAATAAGATAATCTCGGGGCGAGCAGGCTATCTAAATACCCAAGAAATATCGTAGAGAACCCAAATCCTTCATTTCAAACTGTCTAGTTAACTCTGTCTTCAAAACTGAAATACCATCAATATCATCACCAGTAATAATCATGTCATCAACATATAAAGATCGAATGATATGACCTGCATCAGTGCACTTAACAAAAAGATAGAATAGTAGTAATTTTGTAACAGGAGCAAATGTTTCCTCATAATCCATACCATACTGTTGAGAGTACCCTTTTGCAACCAACCTAGCTTTGTATCACTCAATTGATCCATCAAAATTATTCTTGATCTTATACACCTAATGACAACCCACAACACTCTTACCAGGAGGTAGAGGAACCAAATTCTAAGTACTAGTCTTATGCAAAGCAGAAAGTTCTTCATCCATAGCTTGCTCCCAAAGAGGATCAAGAATTGCCTCTTTATAAGAAGAGGGTGAGAGACAATGAATAGAAGCTAAAAATGAAGTAAAAGATGAAGAATAACAATAATAAGCAAAATTTGATAACTTTGTAGACTTACGAATGCATGTGGATTGACGTATAGATGGATCCACAATCTCAGACGAAGCTTGAGGGACCGTAGGAGAAGAGCGACCTTCAGGTCTACCGGAGAGTAAAGTGTCAATACCTGCAGAATGATCAGTATTAGTTGGTTGTAAAGATAACGGGGTAAAAACATGAGAATGGGTATTTAAGGTACTAGGAACCTGAGATGACAAACTATCAGAATCGTCAGAAAATGGATCTATACGAATAAGATTAGATCTAGTCAAATTATGAGTAGTGGATGGAATAGAAAAGAAAGGTATATGCTCGAAAAAAATAACATGACGAGACACATAAACTTTCTGAGTTGTTGGATCAAAAAAATGATATCCCTTTTTACCTTCATCATAACCAAGAAAGGCACAAATAGCAGATCAAGATGACAACTTGCTACGTTCTACATGAGGACTAAGAACGAAACAAGTACCGCCAAAAACTCTAAAGAAAGAATAATCAGGGGCATACCCATACAACTTTTCGAAAGGAGAAAAACCTGAAATATGAGAACATGGAATTGTATTAATCAGACCTACAGAAGTAAGAACAGCTTTACCCCAAAACACACTAGGAACAGAAGAAGACAATAAGAGAGAGCGAGCAGTTTCAACAATGTGTCTATGTTTTCTTTCAGCAACACCATTTTGCTCAGGAGTATCCGTACACAAAGTTTGGTGAATGGTTCCATCTAAGGGAAGCAGCTCACAAAATTTATTAGAAGTGTATTCCCTATCCAAATCACACCTAAAACATTTGATAACAGCAGAATGTTGAGTTTTGACAAGAGCACGAAATGCTGAGTATATCTTAAAGAATTCAAAACGATATTTCATTAAATAAACCCAACAATAATGAGTATGATCATCAATAAAAGAAACATAATATCGAGACTCTCCTTTTGTGGCAACAGGAGAAGGCCCCCATACATCAGAATGAATCAAATCAAAAGGAGAAGAAGAAACAGAAATACTTCGATTAAAAGGTAAAGCTGAAAATTTTGCTAGTTTACATCCACTACAATCAGAAATATTACAAGGTTGTAAATTTCCTAACGCTCCAGTGGAAGCCAAAAGTCTTAAACGAGAAGACGAAACATGACCTAAACGAGAATGCTATAAATAAAAGCTAGAAGAAGGACTCAAACGAAAAGAAGACAAATCAACACTAGTAGTAGAAGTAGTAACTGGCACTTTTAGCTTATCCAAAATATATAGGCCACCCTTCCTACGGCCTGTCCCAATCAGCATCTGAGATTGCATGTTCTGCACATAACAAGAAGAAGAGTAAAATGTGACTAAATTACCAGAATCACATAACTGACCAACAGAAGTAAGATTTAATGTAGGTTTCGGTATATGATAAACATTAGGGAGAGACAAGTGAGGTGTGACAACAAAACCAACACTTGCTAAAGGCATAGGAGTGCCATCAGCAGTCATGACAAGGATAGAAGACAAATGAGACACAGAAGCAAAAGATGAAGAATTTGGAGACATATGACGTGAAGCACCAGAATTCAAGACCCATACAGAATGTGACATACCTGAATAACCATGAGGCAACTGACCTACGGAAGGAGAAGAAACAGACATAGCTTGTGGCTGTAAGGAGAGAAATTTCTGAAATTGCTCAGCCAGAGTACTAGGATCGGTGAAGGGACCTGATGAAGCTACTGCTGCAGTATTAGACTATAGTGGTTTATAGCCCCGAGGTGGTCTATGAACATTCGATTGAGACTGGTTACCAGGCTTCCAAGCTTGAAATTCTTTTTGCGATTGATTCAGCTGTCTCAACTTAGAACACTGAGCGTTCCAATGACCTTTCTGCTTATAGAAACTACACTCGTCGGGGGCAACCCTTCCGTAAAACTTATTCTGTGTAGCGCCTCGTGTTCCGTTAATTCGGATTGCCACGTCATCGTCTTTAGCCATAATTTTAATAATCAAATTTGCGAAAATAACCTAATTTTTAAAATCACAACATCACATTCGTAATTGTAAACTTTGTCGGCAACAAAACTCATTTAAATAACTTAAGATAATTGTTTAAACTTTAAATTCAAGTATGAAACAACTGAAATCACATAGTACGTTAATAATGTTCGAAATGCGTAAATTTCAAAAAAATAAATAACTGCAACTATTAATTTATGCCACCACTGCCCATCACACTCGACAATCTCCGAAATCTGCAAATATTGTTAAAATAACGAAATGAGTATTTAGAAAAAATACTCAGTAAACTCATCGTCGATAATAAATTTACAGAATAATTGAACACATACTTATGCAATATATAACGTGACATCATTATCATCTTAGGCTCATTTTCTTGAAAATCATAGGCTCTTTAAAATCATAGGGTGTGGGTAGTCTCGTCTCATGCATTTAAGCACATAAGTTATGTATAACATTCACATCTTATCTCATAAGAGATACTCGTCTCTTCTCATGCATTAAAGCATACAAGTTATGACAAACATAACAATATCACATATCTCATATGACATATTCTCTTCTCACCCATTAAAGCATATAAATCACGTAAATTCACATAAGACATGCAATTATAATTTAAAATAATTAATGGAGGCGAGTCTACCACAATAATCTCGAGTTACGTGCAAAATGGAGTGGAAAGTAATCTCAAGTTCTTAATCGTCCGTACGTTTCGTCTAGCCAAAATAGAAAATAAATTTTGAATTAGTATTTCGAAATTTTAAAGTTTTAAAGTGATAAAATAAAGTTTAGGGACTTAATTGAAAATTATTAAAACTGAAATAAATAACTTAAAATGATAAAATAAAGTTCAGGGGCTTAATTGAAAATTTATTAAAATTGAAAATAAAAGTTTAAGGGCTGAAATAATAACTTTTTTGGATTTAAGGACTTAATTGTAAATCTATTAAATCTGAAAATAAAATTTAAAGGGCTGAAATTAAACTTCTATAAATTAGGGACTTAATTGAACATTTACTAAAACTAAACATAAGATTTAGGGTTGAAATTTAACTATTATAAATTAGGGACTAAAGTGTAAATTTATTAAAACTGAAAATAAAATATTAGGCCATGTTCTCTTTATCGTTTTCAAGCCGTTTTCTGTTTTCGATTTTTCAAAACAGCGAAAACGTGTTCTCTTTCTTATTTTCGAAAACGCGTTTTTAAAAACAAAAAAAAAAAGTTACGCTGAAAACACAAAACATCCTTTTTTACGTTTTGGACGTTTTGTGGGTAAAACACGGGAAAATTGAAAAACACGGAAAACGCACAAAGCACTTGTCTTCCTTCTCTCCTATTCCAATCCCTCTCTTCCTTTCTTTCTTCTCGGGTACTACAGTGACAATTGCTCCTCCAGATTTGGGCGTCGCCATCCCTTTATAGCCGTCGGTACTGCACTTGTTGCCGTCGCCGTTTTCCTAATTGGGTTTGCCGCAAATATTGGTCATGCCTCCGGTGACCCACTCGGCAAGACGGCGAAGCCTCGTGCCATTGCTGTTTTTGTCGTCGGGTTTTGGATTCTTGACGTAGCCAACAACATGTTACAGGTAAATTATACATACAAATTTCAACTCCATATGCTATCGTACTATCGGTATAGATAATTTTTACATAGAATTTGCAAATTTGTCCAAACTTTTCCTTGTATCTGTGCTTTCAATTAATTTTAGGAGATAATGGGGGTTAATAATTTTGAATTTTAATTTAACTTGTTTTTGGTACTTTTATATTTTTTTGTACTTACGGGAAGAATCTTATTATACTTATCCGTTCACTGAAAAATTAACAATCCAATAATGGGTTAATGTGGAAAGTTTAGCTGAAACAAGAAACGTACAAAAATATGTAAAGTTCAAGGGAAGTAAGAATATTTTCTTCAATTATTTTGCTATGTCTCTTGATTTTTATTTTTTGGTTTTTTGCAGAGGCTTTGTAGAGCTCTGTTGGCTGATCTTTTCGGTGGAAATGCTCAGAAAATGAGGATTGCAAATTCATTTTTCTCTCTTTATGGCGGTGGGGAACCTGCTCGGTTATGCAGCTAGTTCATATACTCACTTGTATAAAATGTTTGCATTTACCAAAACAAAAGCGTGTGATGTGTATTGTGCAAATCTCAAGAGCTGTTTTTTCCTCTCAATATTTCTCTTGTTAATTTTAACAATATTGGCCTTGATTATTGTGCGTGAAATGGTTGTGGTCCCTTCACAGGTAGAGCCACCAGAAAATGGAGGTCACGTGGTGGGTAAGAAGGGGAAAATATCAGTTTTGGAGGAGTTATTTGGTGCATTCAAGTGTTTGCCTAAGCCTATGTGGATTTTGCTCTTGGTGACTTGTTTGAATTGGATTGCTTGGTTCCCATTCTTGTTGTTCGACACTGATTGGATGGGGAATGAGGTGTATGGAGGGAATGTGGGGGGAGGGAGTTGTACGACCATGGGGTTCGTGTAGGGACACTCGGGCTAATGCTGAGTGCTGTGGTGTTGGGTGCACTTTCCTCGCTATGGAGTTGTTGGGACGTGGGCTCGGCGGGGTGAAGTGATTGTGGGGTATTGCCAACTTTTTGTTAGCCGTTTGCTTGGCCATGACCGTTTTGATCACCAAATTGGTGGAGTCTACTCGGCGTCACACCACCCATACTGATGATGCTAAGCCACCAGTCACTGGTGTCAAGGTTGGTGTTTTGGCCTCTTCACTATTCTTGGCATTCCTCAAGCGGTTAGTTCTCTCCTTTCCCTCTCACTTCAATTTACAAGCATAAATTTTAGAATAATGTTATCTAACGTAGATTCTATTAAATAGGACAGACCTGTAGGTATAGTGTCTTTCCAGACTGCCAAGGACAGCAAAGACACTCTAAATTCATGGGCTATGAACTTGGAGAAGCTGCTTGACCTTGTTGAGAAGAGTTGTCATCAAATCCACAAGGAGACAATGGTCCACAAAACTGCACTGTAAGTTTGAAAAATTGGTATAGGAGATCGTCTCTCTGTTCATTGAGATCATAATCCTGAGTTGGAATGCTAGTGAGTGATGTGATCTTTTGTTGAGAGTCATTCTCTTGCAAGTTGCAATTTGTACCATTTTAAATCTCTGTAGGAATTGGAATTGGACTCTTGTTGCTTTGTTGCTCCTACAAGACCTCACTTTTTCCTGAGTCTTTTTTGTGATGTTATTACCATTTTAATGATTCATTTATTTGGACAATTAACATTCATGCTTGCTGCTGAGAAATTAGCAGTTCATGATGCTAGTACCTATGTGCAAGGAGTTGTCAATTTACCATGAATCCGGTGGCTCATTTTTCAATTTTAGTTTAAGGAACTTGTAAAATATAATGTGCACAGATCAGACTCCTATGAAGTTAGACCATTAACTGAAATTTCTCTTTTCTTTTGTTGGACTCTGCATTATGTTAACATTATATCACTGTTCAATGCAATTCTTGGGAGCTTTTTGTGCTTGATTACCTGTTTTGCAGTGTATTCTAACTTACATGACACAATAAAAGTGGACATCGTAAGAATCGTAGATTGGTAGCCTTTTTGTTTAAATGTAACCTATATTGCAATCAGGGGCAAATTTAGAATTTTTGTTTCGAACGGTTGAAATTTTAAAAATCAATGTAGTAAAATTTATATATAAATAAATTAGTGATGGAAAAAATTATTATCATTAGTAAACTATTATCATTAGTAAATAAATGAAAAAAATTAGTGATGTGACAAATTAAAAGTATTCAGAGGAGAATATGGTGTTCCAAGATATACCGGAGTCAAGTCAAACACAAAAAGTCATACATTTTGATGCTAGTCAAGCAGTTCAAGTGGGACAAGTTAGGAATCAAATTGTTACACACATGTGGAATGACTACTCAAGATGTCGTGCATGACTCTGTGGAATTATTTTGTATGTTGTTCAGTATCAGCTTATTTTGTAATGACATGTAAACTTCTAATCGTATCGATTAAACCATTTTATCAAATGTAATTTAGGTTGCGTTTTTAATAACTGAAAAAAAAACATTTGACGTTTCACCAATTTCAAAATTTATATGTTATTTAATACTATATTAACATTAAACCATTAAAATTTATTGAATAATATGATTTTTTAATAAAATATTATTAAAAAAATTTCAAAATTTCAAAGTAAACGCGTTTTCCATTTTTATGTTTTCGGAAACAGTTTTTCAAAATGACAAAAAGAACGCATTTTCAGAAATTTCAAAACAGACACTCAAAACACAAAATACAAAACGAATTCAAAACTCAAAATACAAAACTGAAATACGAAAAGAACGGCCCCTTAAGGACTGAAGTTATAACTTCTAAACTTGGGGACTAAATTGAAATTCCTTAAAACTGAAAAATGAGAATCAAGGACTGAAATTAAAAATGCCTAAAACTTTGGAACTGAAATAATCAACTTAAAAACTTGGGGGCTTAAAGTTAATTTTCAAAAATCAAAATAAATAAAAATCAATTCTCTTCTCTCTCTCTCATTTACAGAGAGAGAAAGAGGAAATGGGAGGGAGATAGAGACGGGAGGAGCCTTCTCCGGCTTCCTTAACCGATGATGGAGGTGCCGGCGCCACCGTCTCGTGGTGGCGCGGAAACGTGGGTGAGTGGCGAGAGGGGTGGGGGGAAATGTTTTGGTTTTAGTTTTAAATGATTTGGGGGCTGTTTGATTCGATTGAGGTGTTTTGGGCGACGGGTTGGCAGTGAAGTGGTGGTGTTGGGCGAGCTTGGTTTCGATTTTTGGGTATAGTGGCTGGTGGCTGTCGATTGGTGTGTGAGCTTGCAGTTTGGTGGTTGGATTGTGTGCAGTTGCGAGTTTGGTGGTTTGGGCAGTGACGAGTTGGGGGTTTGGGGCGAGCTGGGTGGTCTCGCGAGCGATGGCTTGCGGTGTTGTTGGTGATGTTGCTAGTTACGGTTTGGGTTGGGGTGTTGTTGTTGGTGGTGGTTTCGTGGGTGATGGTTTGGGGTGTGTTGTTGGTAATGGTTTGGGCAGTGAGTTGATGGTGGTTTGATGTGGGTGGTGAGCTTGGCGGTTGAGGTGGTAGTGTTGGTGGTTTGGCAGTGAAGGTGTTGGTCTCGTGAGGGTTGTTGATGGTGGTGTTGATGTAAGGAGATGGTGGTGTTGATAGTGTAGTGAGGTGGTGCTGTTGGTGGTTTCCTGTTGATGCTAAAAATTGATGTTCTAGCATCAATGGTGAAATCGCAGTGGAAAGGATTGAAGGAGAGAGAGAGAGACTTACCAAAAGGACTGCTAGAATCGTGAGGAGAGGAAGGAGGTGGAGTTTCTATGAATAGAAAAAACAAAAGGCACAAATCCCTAGGAAATTAATTAGGTCAAGAAGTTGGGTTGTAAACATTTTCAAATTTGGGCCTAAGGTAATTGAGCTGAAATGCTTTCGATTTGGACTTATTTAGTTGGATTTATAGAATTGGACTTTAAGTAATTGGACTTTAAACAATTATAGGATATACATATATCACTTAAATTTACTAAAATTCGGATTTAAAACAAAATAATAAGAAATTGATACTTTAAAATTATTCGAAAATGAATTCGATTCAGAATAATTTAAATTCGTTTATAACGACTAGACGAACACGTTTTCACTTTAACATTAGGGTTTAAAATTTAACGACACGTTTTTGAGAAAAAGAATTTTATATAAATTTAAAAATTCTCGGTCGCTACAACTTTACCCCTTAAAATAATTTCGTCCTTTAAATTTAAAATTACTTTACCTAAAATATCTGGATACTTTACCTATCTCTTCTTCTTCTTCCCCAGGTAGTTTCATCACTATCCTGTCTACCCCATTGGATTTTGACTAAAAGGATCTCTTTGTTTCTTAAGACATGGACTTTTCTATCAATAATGCACTTAGGTGTCTCCTCATAGGACATATTCCTTTGAATCGAAATAGTTTGAAAATTTATCACGTGACTTGGGTCGTGGATATATTTTCTCAATAAGGAAACGTGAAAAACGTTGTGTATGGCCGATAGTTCTGGTGGCAACGCCAAACGATAAGCCACGTTTCCTATGTTTTCTAATATCTCGAATGGTCCGATAAAACGAGGTGTCGAAACGGATAGCACCTTTCATAGGAGTTACTTTCAAAAACACTTTCTCTCCAATCACAAACTCCAAGTCTTTTCTCCTTTTATCCACATAACTTTTGTTTATCTTGTGCTGCTTTGATCCGTAGTCTAATCTTCTCAATAGCCTCAACTGTCTTCTCAATCAATTCTGAACCCAAAATTCTTCTCTCACCTACTTCATCCCAATAGACTGGTGACCGACAGCGTCGTCCATAAAGTACCTCATATGGTGTCATACCAATGGTAGCCTAAAAACTATTATTGTAGGCAAACTCCACTAATGGAAGATGCGTCTCCCAATTACCACTCAAGTCTAGTACACAAGCTCTAAGCATATCTTCCAGTGTTTGAATAGTGCGTTTAGACTGTCCATCGGTCTAAGGATGGTATGCAATACTAAAATTTAATTTGGTACCCATAGCAACGTGTAAACTCTTCCAAAATCTCGAAGTGAATCTCGGATCTCTATCCAAGACAATGGAAGTTGGTACTCCATGAAGTCGAACGATCTCTCAAACATACAATTGGGCTAATTGATCCATATTGAGAGTCATTCTGATTGGTAGGAAATGAGCTGACTTCGTAAGTCGGTCTACAATAACCCAAATAGTGTCATGTCATCTTACCGATTTCGATAACCCTATTACAAAATCCATGAAAATCTTCTCCCATTTCCATTCTGGTATGTCCAAGGGATTTAATAATCTTGACGGTCTCTGATGTTCAGCCTTGACCTACTGACAGGTCATGCATCGAGAGACAAACCTTGCAATGCAACCCTTCATGTTTCTCCACCAAACGGTATTGCGCAAATTGCGATACATCTTTGTCCCTCCTGGGTGGCATGCATATAGCGCTGAATGGGCTTCTGTCAAAATCTCATTCTTGATAAGTTCGTCCTTCGGTACATAGAGACGCCCTCTGAACATATGTGCTTTATCAGAGGCAATCTAGAAACCTATTCTCTAGCGAGTCCCAACTTCAGATTTGATCTTTTCTAAGAATTTATTTTCGGCTTGAGCCGTCACAATCCGACCTCTCAAATCTGGTTTAACGGTCAGATCTGCCAATCTAATAGGTCCTTGGACTGATGGGGCTCGCATTTCAATTCTTAAATTCTGAAAATCTCAAATCAATTGATCTTGTGTTGTTCCTAAAGCTGATAACCGTCCAGCGTTCTTTCTGCTCAAAGCTTTCGTAGCCTTATTGACTTTACCCGGGTGATAAAGAATGGTGCAGTCATAATCTTTTACCAGCTCTAGCCATCGATGTTGTCTCATGTTTAGTTTATTCTGAGTGAAGAAATACTTGAGACTCTTATGATCGGTGTAAATCTCACATTTACTACTATACAGATAGTGTCGCCAAATCTTAAGAGTGTGCACAACAGCTGCGAGCTCTAGGTTGTGTGTCGAGTAATTCTTTTCATGTGGCTTCAACAATCTTGAAGCATAGGCTATCACTTTGCCATTCTGCATCAATACACAGCCTAAGCCATGTTTGGATGCATCGCTGTAAATAACGAAACCATCAGACTCATCTGGTATAGTCAGCACTGGTGCTGAGATAAGTATTTTCTTAAGTTCCTAAAAGCTTTGTTCACACTGTTCGGTCTACTGAAACTTAACTCCTTTCCTGGTCAACTGAGTCATAGGACGTGCTATTTTAGAGAAACCCTCTATGCATCGCCGATAATATCCTGCTAGTCCAAGAAAACTTCTCACGTTTCCACCATTTACAGGTGTTGGCTAATTCGTTATAGTTTCAACTTTAAAATGATCAACTTCGATGTCTTTGGCTATAACAATGTGACCTAAGAAACCTACTCTCTTAAGCCAAAATTCACATTTCTTGAATTTAGCGTACAACTTTTCTGTTCTCAGCGTTTCCAACATAATCATCAAATGTTCTTCATGCTGTGCCGAATATCTAGAGTAGATCAATATGTCATCGATAAAAACAATAACGAATTTATCAAGATACTGATGGAATACTCTATTTAGCAAGTCCATAAATATCGCAGGTGCGTTCGTGAGTCCGAAAGGCATCACTACGAAGTTGTAATGCCCATATCTTGTCATGAACGCTGTCTTTGGTACCTCAGCTGGCGAAACCTTTAGTTGATGGCAACCAGATCTCAAGTTAATCTTGGAGAAAATAGTTGTACCTTTCAACTGATCGAATAAGTCCTCGATCCTGGGGAGAGGATACTTATTCTTTATTGTCTACTTGTTAAGTTCTCGATAGTCGATGCACATCCTCATGCTTTCATCCTTCTTCTTTACAAACAGAACAGATGTTCTCCATGGAGATACACTTGGTCTGATGAAACCCTTCTCTAGCAATTCCTCCAATTGCACCTTCAATTCTTACAACTTCTTCAGCACCATACGGTACAGAGCTTTAAAAACAGGGACAGCTCCTGGTACCAAGTCAATGGAAAATTTCACTTGTCTATCCAGCGGAGTACCGGGTAGATCATCTGGAAAGACATCACCGTACTCACATACTACTGGCACTAAGTCTAGAATAATCTCATCTGCGTGTTTGTCTTGGAAATGAACCAAATAGCCCTGACAATTGTCCTTGGCGAAAAACTTCTCGGCTTGTAAAGCGGAGATAAGGAGAGGAAGTGACTTGACTTCGTCCCATAAAACCTGAATACTTCTTCACCATCCTTGAGAAAATTAACTTCTTTCTCGTTGCATATGATTTCAGCACGATTGGTGCTGAGCCAATCCATACCCAGAATAATATCAAAGTCTTTCATTCGAACACTCTTGCTTTCCCTTTTCTATTCTGGTCTGGGTTCGTTTTCTGATTGGAACCCTGGACGGACGGAGTACGACAGTCTAATGCAAAGTGACCCGACTTGCCACACTTGTAGCAGACACCCTTTTCCAAAAAGGCACTCTTCTTTATGCATCATCTGACACTTAGGGCAGGATGGAATGAAATTGGTCATCTGTCTCCCTGTTAGTCCTAGATTCGGCCTCTTAATGAATGCTTGATTCCGGTTCTGATTTTGGTTGCGACTCGGACCTTGCCACTTTCTATTTCCTTGATTTCTCTGCTCGTAATGATTTCTTTGGTTTCCCGTTCTCCCACCGGCATAGGCTACTGCTTGAGCCTGCGTCACTACCTCCCAGTAAGTTGGCAGCTCATGTGAACTGACAATTTGTCTAACATCATAGCGTAGACCCCTCTCAAAACGTCGTACCTTTTTGAACTCCGTCTCCACCAGATGTGGAGCATAACGTGACAGTTCTTCAAATTTCCACTCATCTTCGGTTATATCCATTTGAACCAGTACCAATCGCAGAAACTCAGCCTCATTGTGATCTCTGAGGGCTTGTGGGAAGAACTTGTCCCTAATCTCTTCCTTAAATTCGTCCTAAGTTAGAGCTGCTTGTTGTTCTGAGCTCCTTGTGCGGGATGAAGATTCCCATCAAAATCTAGCCCTTCTGACTAACATGAACTCTGCACGGCCTACTTTCTTATATTCAGGGCAGGATATGTGCCTGAAAATCTTCTCGATGGCCTAGAGCCACTCTTTCACTGCTAGTGGCCCATCTCCGCCATCGAACGTAGGTGGGCTGTATCTTCTGAAATGTTCTATTACTAGTACTATGAGGTTAACTAGCTGTGGAACTTGTCTCATCTCTTGCACAGCCCTGAGTAATTCCTTGATGATATCGACTTGAGTTGGTAGTGCTATGACCTTCACAAAATTAAAGGTAGTTCGTAACAGTTGACTAGGTGTACTAACAACGTAAACGATAAAAGATAACTTGAAAGACGAAAATTAGGATTCAAACATCATTTCATTCATAGCTCAACTTCTTGGTGAGAATACATGAGTAGGAAGGCATGTATGCCGAACATTTTCATTTTTTATACAAAGATGTCAAACCTACTCTAGATCCCTATCTCTCTATTCTCCTTCGGTTAAACGTGATTCGGCGTCCTAGAATTCTCCGAGCGCTGGATCAGCGTCTTCTTTTAGTTCTTTTTCCGGGTTTTCTTCGGGTTCTTCCTCGAGTTCTTCCACATGGTCGCCTCGAAAAGTCGAGAGTAAGTGATGGATCGACCGGTGATTATTAGTCACATAGCCATGATGTATGGTCTGATCACGTACAATGTTTAGCTGCTCTACGTGTTAGGCAATTGTCCAATTGAGTCTAGGCCTGAAACGATCGTAATTTCTAATGGCTTGTTTTACGTCACTGGGTGCATTTCTACGAATGGGTACCATGTCCTAAACCAAATATGCAAAGTCCAGTTATTCGGGGTTATTCATCTCTCTTAGTTAAAATTACGATGACGTAAGGAAAAAAAATTAAAAACTCTTCAAATTATGCTCAAACTCGTCTTTCTTTCTTTCTAATTCGGATACACTTTCTTTCTCTTCTTCTAAATCTCGTAAATTGTAAAACAGGTATCCGAAATAAAATAACGTTAAACTTCATAAACTTCTTTTACCTTCGGAGTCGATGGATCGAATGATGGCAGTGTCAACTTTCATTAATAATAATTAAATGATAAAAAAATATCCTTGGAAATTTTTCAGTCTACAGAAATGCAGACCGGGTCTGATACCAAGCTGTAGCGCCCCGAGTTCCGTTAACCCAGATTGTAACGTCATCGTCTTTTGCCCTAATTTTAATAAACAAATTTGCAAAAATAACCTTATTTTTAAAATCACAACATTACATTCGTAATTGTAAACTTTGTCGGCAACAAAACTCATTTAAATAACATATAATTGTTTAAACTTTAAATTCAAGTTTGAAACAATTGAAATCACATAATACGTTAATAATGTTCGAAATGCATAAATTTCAAAAAAATAAATAACTGCGACTATTAATTTATGCCACCAGTGCCCATCACACTCGACCATCTCCGAAATCTGCAAATATTGTTAAAATAACGGAATGAGTATTTCGAAATTAGTGGACTCATCGCCGATAATTAATTTACAAAATAACTGAACACATACTTATGCAATATATAACGTGACATCATCATCATCATAGGCTCATTTTCTTGAAAATTATAGGCTCTTTAAAATCACAAGGTGTGGATAGTCTCGTCTCATGTATTTAAGCACATAAGCTATGCATAACATTCTCATCTTATCTCATAAGAGATACTTGTATCTTCTCATGCATTAAAGCATACAAATTATGGCAAGTATAACAATATCACATATCTCATATGACATATTCTCTTCTCATGTATTAAAACATATAAATCACGTAAATTCTCAAAAGACATGCAATTATAATTTAAAATAATCAATGGAGGTGAGTCTACCTCAATAATCTCGAGTTACGTGCAAAATGGAGTGAAAAGTAATCTCAAGCTCTCAATCGTCCGTATGTTTCGTCTAGCCAAAATAGAAAATAAATTTTGAATTAGTATTTCGAAACTTTAAAGTTTTAAAGTGATAAAATAAAGTTTAGGGACTTAATTGAAAATTATTAAAACTGAAATAAATAACTTAAAATGATAAAATAAAGTTCAGGGGATTAATTGAAAATTTATTAAAACTGAAAACAAAAGTTTAAGGGCTGAAATAGTAACTTTTAGAAGTTAAGGACGAAACTGTAAATTTATTAAAACTGAAAATAAAAACTTAAAGGCTGAAATAATAACTTTTTAGGATTTAAGGACTTAATTGTAAATCTATTAAATCTGAAAATAAAACTTAAATGGCTGAAATTAAACTTCTATAAATTAGGGACTTAATTTAACATTTACTAAAACTGAAATAAGATTTAGAGATGAAATTTAACTTTTAGAAATTCGGGACTAAAGTGTAAATTTATTAAAACTGAAAATAAAATATTAAGGACTGAAGTTATAACTTCTAAACTTGGGGACTAAATTGAAATTCCTTAAAACTGAAAAATGAGAATCAAAGACTTAAATTAACAATGCCTACAACTTTGGAACTGAAATAAATCAACTTAAAAACTTGGGGGCTTAAAGGTAATTTTCAAAAACCAAAATAAATAAAAATCAAATTCTCTTCTCTCTCTCTCTCTATTTAATTATAGAGAGAGAAAGATGAAATGGGAGGGAGAACGACGAGAGGAGCCTCCTCTTTCGACTTCCATCACCGACGACGGAGGTGCCGGGGCCACCGTCTCGTGGTGGAGTCGAAACGTGGGTAAGTGCGCGAGAGGGGTAGGGGGAAATGTTTTGGTTTCTGTTTTAAATGATTTGGGGTTGTTTGATTTAATTGAGGTGTTTTGGGCGACGGGTTGGCAGTGAAGTGGTGGTGTTGGGGGAGCTTGGTTTTGATTTTTGGGTATAGTGGCTGGTGGCTATCGATTGGTGTGTGAGCTTGCGAGTTTAGTGGTTTGGGCAGTGACGAGTTTGGGGGTTTGGGGCGAGCTGGGTGGTCTCACGAGCGATGGCTTGCGGTGTTGTTGGTGATGTTGCTAGTTACGGTTTGGGTTGGGGTGTGCTGTTGGTGGTGGTTTCGTAGGTGATGGTTTGGGGTGTGTTGTTGGTGATGGTTTGGGGCAGTGAGTTGATGGTGGTGAGCTTGGCGGTTGAGGTGGTAGTGTTGGTGGTTTGGCAGTGAAGGTATTGGTCTCGTGAGGGTTGTTGATCGTGGTGTTGATGTAAGGAGATGGTGGTGTTGATAGTGTAGTGAGGTGGTGCTGTTGGTGGTTTCCTGTTGATGCTAGAAATTGATGTTCTAGCATCAATGGTGAAATCACAGTGGAAAGGATTGAGGGAGAGAGAGACTTACCAAAATGGCTGTTAGAATGGTGAGGAGATGAGGAAGGTGGAGTTTCTATGAATAGAAAAAATTAGGGCACAAATCCCTAGGAAACTAATTGGGCCAGGAAGTTGGGTTGTAAACATTTTCAAATTTGGGCCTAAGGTAATTGGGCTGAAATGATTTCGATTTGGACTTATTTAGTTGGATTTATAGAATCGGACTTTAAGTAATTGGACTTTAAACAATTATAGGATCATATATCACTTAAATTTACTAAAATTAGGATTTAAAACAAAATAATAAGAAATTGATGCTTTAAAATTATTCGAAAATGAATTCGATTCGAAATAATTTAAATTCGTTTATAACGGCTAAACGAACACGTTTTCACTTTAACGTTAGGGTTTAAAATTTAGTGACATGTTTTCGAGAAAAATAATTTTATATAAATTTAAAAATTCTCGGTCGCTACATTCTGATTAGTAGAAAGTAACTTAGAAGACACTGCTAACACATAATGATTAGAAGCAGAAAGGATTCCCTTTTCAGAATAAGACTTGAGACGTATTTCTTAAGCCAATAACTCACTAACAACTGAGTCAACAGAAGGAAGTGGAGAACGATGCAAAATTGAACCTCTAAGTCCCTCAAAATCACTGCGAAGTACATTTAAAAACTATACCAACCGTTGTTGCTCTCTATGAGCAATATATTCATCACATGCCTTTAATTCTTCCGATTCTGTTTGAGCCAATTGATCCCAAAAATCTGTCATAGCATAATAAAACTCCTGAATGCTCATATTCTTCTGCTGAAGAGCTCGTATGTCATTCTCCAATTGATACTGCTTTGCAAAATTTGACTGAGTGAATAACATTTGCAGATGATCCCAAACCTCTTTTGCTGTCTCACACTTCGCCAACTCTCTGCCTATGGAATGCTCAACAGAATTGTTAATCCAAGTAATAATTTTCGAATTATTTGCTTCCCAGGCATCTACCAAAGCAGCATAATCCTCATCAGTATTTTTAGGGTTCACAAAAGTTTCACTAACGTATCCCCACATCTTTTTACCCTTAATAAAATTTCTCATCACATAACTCCAATACGAATAATTCTTTTCATCCAACCTCACACTCACAGATTGAAGCGAATCGTCTCTTTCGGTAGCCATAATCAAAGAATAAGGAAAAACAGATCTCAAAAGAAAGGAAAACGAAATATCAGATTACAAAAACTAAAAGAAAACCCTATTGAAATTGTTTCGAAATCATCAAAAAAAAATTGGATCCGCGAGAGCTGTGTTTGAGATTAAACCTTGTCCTATGAAAATTTGCTCTGATACCATGTTAAACAATTCAAAGAAAAGAAAGAAAAAAATGGAGGCTAGGGTTTCATTAATTCTGCATAATGAAATTGAATACAAAAAAATGATTTAACCTAAATATATATAGGCTAAAACAAAAGAAACTAAAAAGACTATTCTACCTTTAATAAATAATAAAATAAAATAATATTATATTTCTTAACAGATACATCTTTATACCACCAGGATGAGCAGCGTAATGGTTGAAGTGAGCTTCTTCTAGAATTTCCTTTCTCAGTTCCTAGTCCTTAGGCACACAATACTTTCATGTGAACTTTAATACCTTATTTGATGATGCCTTGAAATCCTTCATCTTATCTGATCAATCATCATTTCTAATTTTTTGTAGAAACGGATCATTACCTTGCGCCTCAATAATTCGATCTTTAGGATTAGGTCGAACAATCAAACTCGCTATTTGAGTTGTGTCCTAGTTCACATAAGTGAAAACCTCGATTTTCATCTTCTCGAATTCATTAACCAACTAATGCTGATTCGATGCAAAAAAATGCCAACTAATCATTTAAATTTTTGCTCAAAGCATAGTAACCACATTAGCATTATGCGGATGGTAATAAATAGTGCAATCATAGTACTTTACCAACTCTAACCATCTCCTTTGCTTCATATTCAATTCCTTTCGAGTGAAGAATTACTTGGGACTGTCATGATCAATATAGACTTCACACTTGCTTTCGTATAGATAGTGACACCAGAATTTCAATAAATGAACCATCATCGCAAGCTCAAGGTCATGTGTTGGGTAATCTATTCATACTAACTCCAACTGCCTTAAAGCATAGGTAATCACATTTCCATACTACATTAAAACACACCTTAAGCCTTGGTTAGATACAACATTATAAATTGTAAAACCTACGCTTAGACACATCCTTGTAAATCATAAAACCCTTTGATCCTTCTATGAATCTTCAATTGTATCCAATTAAGCAAAAAAAACTTAGAATGTCACCCGCATTAGCTGGACGATTCTACTTAGTTACTAACTCTGCCTTAGTCAGGTCAAATTCAATTCCATTGCCACTAATTATATCACTAAGAAACCTACTTGAATGAGCTAAAATTCACAATTTGGAATATAACATTTCCTTTCATAGAGTTTCTAGCACTATTCTAAGATGCTCCTTATACTTATTCTGATTCTTACGACTATATTAATATGTTGTCCATAGATATTATGAAAAATTGATCTAGGAATTGATGAAACACTATATTCATCAAATTCATAAACCCACCAAAGCATTAGTTACTCCTAAAGGCATCGCGATAAACTTATAGTGACCATATCAAGTCATGAACGATGACTTTAGTATATCATATGACTTAATCTTGAACTGATGAAGCACACATTGTAGATCGATCTTAGAGAACATATTTGTTCCTCTAATTGGTCAAATAAACCCTCTATTCGAGATAAAGGATACTCATTCTTAATAGTAATTTTTTTGTAATTCATGATAATCTATACAAATTTTCACGGTAGTATCCTTCTTCTTAACAAACATCGTCGATGTTCTCCATGGAAATATAGTGCGTCAAATAAACCTATTATCCAACAAATCCTGAATCTAAACCTTTAACTCCTCTAACTCTTTTGGTGCTATTTGATATGGTACCTTATATGTTGGCGCCACTCTAAGTACTAGATTTAGCTACGAAAGATGATAAAACGAAAGAATGTGTTGCCCCGAAGTCAGATAAAGCGTAAGTAGGAAAATTAGCTATCAAAAAGAGTACATGTTAAAATGTTTGGGTTTTACTCTACCTCTTGCTCTGTCATAGAAAAGATTAGAGCATTCCCCTTGCTATTCTTATCTTGTTCCTCATCTTTCTTTAAAGCAAACTTCGCAAAATTCGAGCCATATGGCCTGGCTTACTGTACTTAAAATAGACACTCTTTTCCATTAGTCCTCTCCTTTGTGCTGCTTGTCAAACATAGGACAAAGTAGAATGGGATTATCCTCGTCCTTGCTGGTGTCAGTTCCAGTCTTTGTCTGCCATGTTCGCTTTCCCAGTTATTATTCAGCTAACTGATTTGACTGTAATGTCATAATGAAGTCGTTGCTCAAACTTATTTATTTTCTTTACCATGGTGTCCAATAGGTGTGGAGCATACTTAGTCAGTTGATCAAACTTTCTCTCATATTCGGCCAAGGACATGCTTCGTTACTTAAGCTGTACAAAATCCATCTCCTTAAAGTCCTTTAAAGCCTATACGAAAAACTACTCAGTCCTCTATTTCTTGAACTTTCAAGTCAACCCCTCATGTTGTGCCTCAGTCTTAGTTCGAGATTTTGACTCCCACCAATGACTTACTAATCTAGTGAACTTGATCTATATCCTTAGAGCTTATAAGTCAAAAGACAAGTTCCAATTTGTTACAAAACAAGCCAATACCAGAATTGCTCTGATACCACTTGTTAGGATTGATACCACTTGTTGTGACACCAATCAATGGATTGAGATATTGAAGTTATATGGAAAAATAATAAAGTATGTGATCAAGAACAAAAGAATAAAAGAAGACAAGAATATGGCAGATGAATTAGGAGATTTTATTGAATCAAGAAAATGGAGAAGAGAGAAAAATATTACAATGATCATAAAAGCTAGTAATCATAAATCTCACACTATCAAATTGTATAGAAGAGCCTAATATTTATAGAAAACATGTAAGGGACATCCAAGACCCCTTGGTAGAGTTGTTGATGAAGTATGATATCAAAAAACTGAGTCCAAAACAAAGTAGAAGAAGAAAAACGAGAAAAACACTCATTCGGGCTGAAAACTTGCTGCGGGCCAGACCCGACCCGGACCCCGATACCTAGGCACCCGAGCCCGAGCCCGACGCTCGAGGTTCTGTCCCAAATCTCAATATGGAACCTTGGCACCCATCCCTCGGGTTAATGCTCCAAACAGTGTCTTTTGTCATCCAAAAGTCCTCCTTCAAATCAAACTCCTAATTATCATTGAAATTTGTTCTTCACATGACTCCATTAGCATTCCAAACTTGAATTCTTCATAACGTGCACTTCAATTAGAATTTTTCAATACTTCAAATACTTCAATTAGAATTTTTCAATACTTCAAATACCTCAACAAAAGAATTCGAGTCACACCCAAATTCTAACACAATTTGAATACATACTCCTTAGCAGCTAATGGGTTATCCTTACAAATGAAAGAAAGTGTTTGTACCTTCTGAATATCTCTACCATCGAAGCTTGAATCGAGGTAGCTACGAGGTTTGCTTGCAAGGCATGTGCTTGCACAACTTGCAATAAGTCCCTTGTCAATTCTCTCTAGTTTGGTTGCAGCATTTTCTTTATACGAGAAAAATAAATTTCCATCCATGATCCATCAAGCATGCACGCACCAACTCCAAAATAAGATTTATAAGTAAGAGAAATATGAAAATTTAATCATAATTTCAACTAAAACTCAAAACAAAAGAGATTTCATGCCTACGAATTACGATAGACTTAATTTAATAACAACGACCAAGAGGAAAATACAAAGATGAAATTTTTACGACCTCAAAAGTCTATACATAGAGTCAAATCATTTATGCTTCAATCCTCATCCTATGTGGATCTTCTTCTGGGTCTGTGCTTTCTCCATCCCCAAAGTTTTTGATCGACTAATTAACAACCCCCTCATCTATTATTACTCTCGAATCGAAGTCTTATATCACGAGGACTTCATGATAGAATAATTGTCTTCATTGTATCTCGAATCAAAGTTTTTAATGACTTATGACTTAATTGGTTGTTCATTTCATTTGTTACGTAAAAAAATGAGGAAATTGGATGTAATTGGAAGAAAGAAGTGAAAACGGGCGAAAATATGTGTAATCCAAAGTTTCGGGATTAAATTGCAAACTTCCAAAAGTTGATTTAGACTTAATATCGATGATTGGAAAAATCATGAATTCAATTGGATGTAAATGGAAGCCAAAGGATTAAAGTTGTATGAAAAAGGACTCAAATTGAACGAGTAAATGCTGGGGGCTGTATTACAAAGCCAAAAAAATAATAATAAATAACTGGTGCATTCTAAGGATGCGCCGGCTATTATTTTGAACTACAATTGCATCAACTGGCACTGTTATTTCTACAAGCTTTTGACTTGATTTATTATTATTATTATTATTATTATTATTATTATTATTATTATTATTATTTTATTTTTTACTTCTGTGAACACAAAACTTTGCCAAAACATTAGAGAACTCTCTCTTGCCTCTTTATACATATTCATACCATCAAATTCGTCAAGAATAAAAGGTCAATTTAAATATTTTGAGAGAGAACATCAAACCCTAGCAAGAATTGAAGGTCCATTGTATCAAAATTTTGAAAAATTCAATCTTGAAATTAAAGAACAAGATTTCTTATATTCTTTCCTGATTCGAATAATATTTTTTCATTATCATTTTTGTAATCTATATAAAATCATGCTATGCTAAATTCGTTTTTGTATAGGATGAAGATGAGTCATATTGTTTATTTATTTTAGTTCAAGATTATTAGTTTAATATTTCCTGCATTTCTTGATTAATTTTACATACTTATTGCATTATTTAATTGCTTGACCACCAATTACATAATTAGTTGATTTTTCCAGTGTCAAGAGACTCATAATAAGCTTAAAACGTGAAAAAATAACGCATATGTAAGAGATGTTAGGCATAACGTTTCTCACGCGTACAATATTTACGTCCAATTACAACCTACTGGTAGTACTTCCTCAAATACTCAATGTTCTAGGGATGGGAAATCACCTTTCCTTCTAGATTTTCAATTTTTTAAGTGATACGCCTCACTTCCTCAATGATACGATATTGGCCTTCCCAATTTGGCCCCAGCTTCCTTGTGCTCGAATCTTTCGATGATGGGAACACTTTGCAGACTTTCAAATCACCAATGCGAAAGACCATTTTCTTTACTTTGACGTTGTAGTAGAGAAGCGAGCCAAGCTTAGGAGTTATCTCTCCTTTCTTCGAAGAAATAGAGTTCAATGCTTCTTAAGTCATCATCGATTATCTCGTTAAAGTGAATGCGATGAGGAGATGGGACTCTAACCTCTACAGGACTCATTGCTTCGGCCTTATAAGTCATGGAGAATGGGGTCTCCCCGGTTGCTGTCTTGCAAGTTGTTCGTATGGTCCAAAAGACTTGGGAAAGTTTTTCAACCCAGACCCATTTCGATGCATCTAACTTCATTTTTAGGGTGAGCTTGATGGTCTTGTTGACCGCTTCGACCTGTCTGTTGGCTTGGGAATGATGAGGTGAAGATAAATGTTTTTTTAATTTTGAGCTCATTGCACAGATCCCTGATCTTCTTGTTATCAAATTGTTTACCATTGTCTGAAACCAAGGAGTGAGGCATGCCGAATCTAAATATGATATTTTTCGAGAGAAACTTAGAAGTGTTCACCTGATGATCTTAGACAATGGCTCTGCCTCGACCTACTTCGTAAATTAGTCAATTGCAATAATGGCGAAGCGAGAACTCTCTCTTCCTTTTGGTAGAGGGCTAATGAAATATATTCCCTATTTGGCAAATGGCCAAAGGCTAGTCATAACAGTAAGCTCTTGAGAAGGTTGCCTCTATACATTGGAAAAGCGCTGGCATTTGTCACACTTGCGCACAAATTCCATTGAGTCCATTTTCAAGGTAGGCCAATAGTACCCCTATTTGAGCACTTTGTAAGCTAGAGTTGGCCCTCCAGAGTGATTCTCGCAAATCCCTTCATAAATTTCCCTTAGGATGTAGTTTGCTTCTTCCCCTCCTATACATCTGAGGAGGGGGATGAAAACCCTCGCTTATACAAAACCTCATCTTATAAGATGAAGTGAGCAGCTCTCATTCGAACCGCTCTTTCAGAAAAGCCATGACAGGTTACATCCATGGTAGGGTACTTTCTATCCACATTGATTCTTCTCCCTTCTTGATCAAGGGTTCGACGAGGTGCTCTATATGGACTATTTTAAGGAGCTCCAAATCCTTGCTACTAGCTAATTTTGACGTAGCATCAACATGTGAGTTCTCTTAGCATGGTACTTGTATCAGTTCGAACTTCTCAAAGTTGGGAAGGGAGTCCATGACCAGCTTTAGATATGCTGCCATGTACTTGTCTCTGACACAAAGTTTCCATTGACCTAATTCACTACTAACTACGAGTTACCACTGATGATCAACCTTTTGACTTGTAGCTCCTTGGGCAGTCGGAGACCGGCTAGGAAAGCCTCGTATTCGACCACATTGTTGGACGCCTTGAATCCAAACCTCACTATGCAATTGAGCTTGAGCCTCTTTAGACTTTCCAAGACAACACCCGCTCCAGAACTAGCCTCTCCAGAGGAGCTATCAAAGAAAAGGTTCCAGGTGGGAGGTTATACTGGTTCCATGTTCACTTCGACTTCAGAAGCCTTGGCAAATTCGACAACAAAGTCGGCTAGGGCCTGACCCTTGACCGCCGCCCGAGGAGTATATATTATGTCGAACTTATTGAGCTCTACTGCCCACTTTAGTAGCCTCCCCAAGGTGTCTAGCTTCTGAAGGACTTGCCTTATGAGAAAATTCGTCAGAACATGAATATTGTGAGCCTGAAAATATGGCCTTAGTTTTCAAGATACGGTGACCAAGGAAAGAGATAGCTTTTCCATGTTAGTATAACACACTTCGACGGATAGTAAGGCTTTGCTTACGTAGTAAATTTGTTATTGATGTGTCCCTTTTTCCCTTACAAGGACCAAGCCGATTGAGTCATCGACCACTGCTAGATAAAATAGCAAAGGTTTTCCTTCTTTATGCTTGCTTAAGAGAGGCGTTCACCCTAAGTAGCTTTTTAGCTCTTGAAATGCCTCTTCGCATTCTGGCGTCTATGGAACCTTTTTTCCCCCTTTAAGAATTTTTAAGAATGGGAGACTTTTCGGTGGCCCTAGAGATGAAACGCTTGAGTGCGGATACTCTGTCAGTAAGTCGTTGCACTTTCTTTGGTTTTTGTGGTGACTTCATTTCAACCAAAGCATTGATCTTTTCTAGGTTGTCTTCAATCCCTCTTTAATTCACAATGTATCCTATGAACTTTTCGAAAGCTACGCCAAAAGCGCATTTGAGGGGGTTCAGTCTCTTTCGTATCTCTTCAATATTTGGAAAGCTTTATCCAGATGTTTTGTGTTCCTCAGCTCGAAGGCTTTTCACAAGCATGTTATCGACATAGACTTCCATTGTCTTGTTGAGCTAATTTGTGAACATTTTATTGACCAACCTTTGATAAGTGGCCCCTGCATTCTTCAGACCAAAGGGCATCACCTTGTAAAAGTATAATCCTCTATTGGTGATGAAAGAAGTGTTGTCCTTATCACCTGGATACATGGGGATCTGATTGTAACCGCATCTATAAAGTTTAGCAGCTCGTGTTCAGCAGTCGAATCCACTAACTGGTCTATCCATGGAAGTAAGAAACTGTCATTTAAGCATGTTTGATTGAGGTTGGAGAAATCAATACAGACACTCCACTTGCCGTTGTGCTTTTTGTCCCCTGAAAATATGCTGCAAGCGCACGAGTCGCGTACAAGTAGTAAAGTGGACCTCTAGAGTCCGGATTGTCAATCCCACGAGGAATGTATACTTTCGATTACTCAACTCTAATCAATTTTAATTCTAACGATAAAAGAAACACACACAATTAAAAACATGATTTAAAAAATGGTAAATAAACTAACAATCTACAAAATAAGAAAATAAAAGTCTTGGAAATTTTGGATGAAAATGTGGTTGGAATTTACGATGTCGCTTAACCTTTTGTTTCATTAATATCAATCCAATTATGCTTCGATGCAAATTACCAAAATACGATAGTTAGACCCGATTTTCCTATTTTAGTTAATACCCCCTCCCGAGGTCATATTAACCCTAATTGATTAATTCGTACCGCATACCTCTATGTCGATAAAAACATAACCAATTTTCATAAGTTTTTGTGAAAATACTCAACGGGTCACCTGAGGTAGATGTATATCTCTATATCATCTAGACGCGCCTAGTATACTAGACAAACCCAGGGTATCGATTATTTCGACCTAGTAAGTGCAACAATTTCTCAATAATTACATAAACTACCTAACAATTCAATCTAGTGATCAAGTAAATGAAATCATTTCAAACATGATAATCAATACACTATGATTTCGATAACAAATGCATTTTTTATTCATTCAATACATATATCGATAATTAATGAAACAAACTAGGTTAAGTTCAAACATAAATTCCAACACAACACATTTAGCTCATTTTATAAAGATGAAAACAAAAGAGATTCATATACAAATTCATTACAAGATTGGAAAATAATGAAGGAATACAAAAATAGAGATACAACCCTTTTTTAGTGTAGATTTGAGTTCCTCCAATGTTATCTCTAACACTTTGATGTTTGATCTCCTTGCTATCAACTCTTCATCCCCAAAACAAGCCAATATTACAAACAAAACAAGAAAAATAAAAGAAAAACAAGAAGAAAGAAAAGAAACACAAGAAGAAGAGAGAAATTGTAGAGAGAAAAAAAGAAAAAAAAAATCTAATCTATCCTCTCCCCCCTTAAAAAAAACGTCCCAGCCAAGTTTTAGTGGGAGAGATATTTTTCTAGCTTAGCCATTAAGTTATCCAAAATATCTAGGGACAATTGCAACCAAGGTCCCCAAACTTTCGCCAAGTGTACAAATTGGTCCCTAAACCAATTTGTTTAACAAAAAGTGGCGCTACAGCTGGCCTCTAGAAAAATGGAAATATCTTTTGCCATTTTGCAGCCAAGTCCTCCAATATTTGTGCACTAGGTCCCTCAACTTTGATCTTGTGCAATTTGATCCTCGAATTTTGACTTTCATTTCGATTTTTCCCTCCACAAATTTCATCACATTGTCCTCCAACTTGTGACTTGTGCATTTTAGTCTCCATCTTTACATTTTTGTGCACTCTTTGTCATTTTTCTTCCCTTTTCACCTCGTTCTTCTTCCAATCGGGGTTTTAGCCTACAAAAGTGAAAATTACATAATTATGAATAGAAATCGACTCAATTTCAATTATAATTAATTCCAGAAAAGTGCCAAATAAGTGTATTTTTACACACTTATCACTTTTTCACTAGTTCAAGGTTGGATATCCACTTCGGATAAATGGCTTCTCTACTGAAGTCGTTGTTGATTAACTTTTCCACTTCTTCCTTCAGGGCATCGTATCTTTCTACGTTTAACGCCCTTCTTTTCTGCCTGTGTGGAGCGCGACTCAGATCAATTTGTAAGTGGTGGCAACTAACCTTAGGGTCTATTCCAATCATGTCCTTATGTTTCCATATGAAAATGTCTACGTTATTTTGGAGGAAGTTTTTCATTTCTTCCTTCACTCCTTCCTCCAACTCTTTCCCGACTTGTAAAACCTTGGAAACGTCTTGGGGGTCAACTGGAAAGCTTTCCAATTCTTCCATTAGAGCAACTCGCAATTCCAATTCGATTATTCGGGGATCTAGCTCATCCAGGGTTTCCCTTTCAGGTCGATTTTTCAAAAAAGCTTCTGCCATTTTGACAACTTGTATTGGGGATTGGGCTTCTTCAGGGGCCTCCACCATTTCTGTGTCGAGGAGCACCATGTTGACTCCCCGTGGCTTAACCTTTCTCAAGGAGTTAAGGCAGCATTCCCTTGAGCTCATCTGATCGCCTCGGACAGTGGCTATTCTCCGTTCAATAGAGAATTTCATGCACAAGTAGTGGATAAAGGTGACTGCCCACAACTCCTTCAGGGATGGTCTTCCCAGCACCCTGTGGTATGCAGATCGTCGATCCACCGCTAGGAATTCCATGAAGTGATGTGCTACTTGTGGTAGGTCTTCCATTTCAACAACCAAGGTGATCTTACCTCTTGGGACGATGCTATCTCCAATGAATCTATACAGAGGTGAAGTCATGGGAGTGAGTTTGTGGTCCACTGCCATCTTATCGTAAGTTGAACCTAACAAGATGTTAACCGAGCTCCCGTTGTCTACCAGCATGCATTCTAATCCATTACGGGCTACCGTGGCTCTTACCACCAGAGCATCGCAGTGTGGGTAGTGCATACCTATTGCATCCTACTGAGTGAATGTGATAGGCTCTACATTTTTTGTCCCTTGAGATTAGCTTACTATGTAGCTAGACATAGGTGGATCTATAACCTCTCTAGTGTAATTTCTTTGATCATTTCTAGACTCACCTCCAACATGTGATCCCCCAATGATTGTGTCGATCTCTCTAATGGGTTTCTGTTCGTTTGAGGTAGCCAGATCTCTCTTGGGATGCTGCCCACTTCATGGCCTTTCTCTGTCATCGTTCATTTCATTTCGAGGCAAATATGGCCTCATCTCCCCCCTTTTTGGGGAGCCTCGCCTTGGTGAATCATTTTGGTAGAAATATTTCCTAATGTTACAAGGGCTGCTCTTTTGGCCTATTATCTTCTCGACACTCACTTGTGTCATGGCCATGAAAGCAATGGAAAGTGCAATAGGGGTGCGCCTCCTCCTGAGGCCTATCCATTGGACTCTCTCTTCTTCCTCTATTTCTAAATGTTGAAGGTCGTCCAGTATTCCTGGTTGGGTTATTGGTGCTGGGTCCAACATTTTCATAGGCCAGTGTTGGCCACATCATGTCCAACTTGAGTCTATTGCTAGCTCACTATCTAGGATGTAGGCCCCCCCACCGATCTGCTTCTAAGGCGGATGGAGTCCTTGTGCTGCCATGTTTCGATGATCTATCATCTCTTCATTGACAATCTTAACTTTAATCATTTTCACCATTTCGTCATAGGTTGAAGGATTTTTGCTTTAGACATCTCTCCAGAACATCTTATTCATATTCAGTCCTCCTTTTAGGGTTGAGAGAGCCTCTTTATCCATCACTTGTTCGTGGTAGGTTATCTCATTAGTAAAATGGGTGAGGTAGCTCTTCAAGGTCTCCTTTGCTGCTTGTCTCATATCCTGTAAGCACTGGATCGGAGCCTCTCTCTCCTTTATCGAAAGATACTGATTTAAAAATACCCTTTTTAGGTTCCATCAGCTCCTGGTGCTAAGAGGTGCCAATATACTATACCATACTTTAGCTACGCCACTAAGTGTTAACTGAAACACCCTGTATTTCAAAGCAGGAGTTGCACCTCGAAGACTCATTTGTGTTTTGTACTTGTTGAGGTGTTTCTCCGGGTTGCCTTTCCCTTCATATTTTGGGATCTTGGGGAGAATGAAGTTATGTGGCATGGGAAAGTTATGGGAGAATGTTGTCGTCGTCACCCCGCTCGTAGATCGGTAAGGTCCGTCAGAATCATTCCCATTTGCTGCAGGACAAGGTAGATGCTGTGCAATTTTACCTCGATTTTCCCAATCCACTAGGTTCCGTCTCTCCTGCCTATTCCTAGGCAGATGGGCTTAAACATTTTGATTTAGCACAAGTTCTTGTGGGCGAACTGTTTGATAAGTGGATCGATCCCTATTTCTAGGCATCCGTCTGATCCGATCAAAGATGCTTGTGGATCTCTTAGGCCGTTCTTCATAATCTGAAAGGAAGTTATCTCCTTCGATAAGGGCTCCATCAACTGCTGTGTAATTGGAAGTGTCCATCCCCACTTTCCTTTCGATTGGGGTATCTCCCTAGTGGCCTAAATGGGTTCGTCGGCTTAACTCCTCTTCAGTACATGCATGAGAAGTTCTTTCATGGCTACATTTTAAGCCGCTATGTCCCTCATGTTGGCTGCCATGTGAGCCACCTCGACAGTTAACCTTGTGGCAGTTCTGCCACCTTTGCGATACCGGTAGTGAGGCCGTTGATGCATGACGTTGGTCCAGATGATCTCTTCTTCAAAGATATCACTTGTCCTTCTCGGACTCACTTCTTTGTCATGGAACTCATGGTCCGAAGTGGTAATTCTCTTCCCGAGTAGAGAAAATTTAGTGCACAACTTCTAGTTCTTTCTCAATAATCAATCCCTTTTTCTAGGGAGAATATCAACCAAATATTCAGACAAGCTTTTTCTTTCGTAGGGATACTCGTGGTTAAAATAAGTTTTTCACAAACGACGCCGATCTGTTGACCCTGAAAAATTACTCCAACACGTGGCTAATAAAATAAGTCTTAACATGAGATCCTCTCTGCACATGGTAGCACGCCGTTAGTCATTCATGGCCTTTTTCGGAGGGGTGGAAATGGCCGCGAGCACTACAACGATCAAGTCAGTATTTCAATCAACCAAAACTTGGTTCCCAGCGGTGAAGTAATCACTGGAATGTTTTCAAGAACAAGTTTAAATATAGTAAAGCCAAGTGTGTTACAAAATGTTGTGGAATCTTTTTCTCATCATTGGGTGGGAGTATTTATACTTTTAAAAGGAAGAGGAGAACCGTAGGATGGCTAGACACGTGGCTTCAGATCCATAGATTGGCTGGCACTAATTGTCTGACAAAAGCAGCTGAGTTGATCGTTTGGAAATTGTCATATGTCCCATCAATCCGTCGTGGATTTAACTTTGGAAAGATTTCCTTTCAGATGATCTTTGAGAAGGTGTGGTGAGGCAGATTTGCGAAGCGTTATAATAGATGCGGTGTAATGCTCCAAAGTTTATCAACTTAAATTTTGAGGCGTTACCACTATCATTTCATAATACAGAATTATTTAAGTAAACATTTGAAACTTTAATTTATTTGAAACATCAAACACCAATTTAAATAAACACATAAATCTTGAAATCTAGAACATTTAAGAGAAACGAATTAAAACATACAATATGTTTAACGAAAATTTATTGTCAAATGTATTCTTAAAACTTTTACTTGACAACCCACACACTGCTCAGCCATCATCCACGTTGACCGATCTGGCCTGAAAATGTTGAATTTTGAAGGAATGAGTAATTTTTAAACTCAGTAGGATACGAACATTTAAAACAATATAATAACTCTTTAAACAGAAATCTATAACATTCCATACCATCATTTCATCAAGATCAATCGGAGATCAATCGAAACCTCTAGCATTTGAGAAAACCTGAAGGAGGTCTCACATTTCATTTCATTTCATCAAGACCCGCAAGTCAATTAGCATTTCATGAGATAAATTACGTAAAAGAAATTATAATAATGCAAGAACATAGTATCCTACCTCGTTAAATCAGATAATTTGAAAGGCGACAAAATCATGTTCAGGATCCCTACTGTCGTGTTGAATAATGATTTTGTTTGGTAAGAAAATTCTATTGCACTCATATGATTATATATAGAGGACAAATGACAATTTCTAATAAAGGTAGTAGTCTAATCTACTCCATTTCTCAATATTCAATATAGGCCAAAATCATGTAAACTACCATGCTTTCTCCCACCATAAAGTCTAAATTCCGGAATTTCATATACCAAAGAAAGTCATTTCCTTTCCTATCAATCTACACATGACAAAACATCACTATCAATTCTTAAAATCAAGACAAATAAATAATATTGAATTAAAACTAATTGACAACTCCCATAAATTCCCAAAATCAAGTCAACAATTCACTTTAAAACCCGTCTACATTTTCTTACATTCAGTTACACGTGCACATGCACTTTTTTTTAAATACAATATTTTAAAAAATAAAACAAAATCAATTAGTAACTTATAAACTAAAAAATCATGGGCCTAACTTATTCGATTAAACTTTTTCTCTAGCCATTAATATACATGATTAATTTCAAGTTATCCAATGAGCTCAATATTGATATATTTATCATTACTCTATCAACATTTAAATATTTGGCCCAAATAATTATAATTCAATATATATACACTTTAGTCCATCACTTCCCAAAATATTAAAATATAGTACATAGAATAAATAAATTTTATTTTATAAAAAAGAAAATTTCGGGACTTTACAATCTCCCTTCCTTAAAATATTTTTGTCGTCGAAAATTACTTGTCATATACGAGTACTAAGTCTAACACATAATATCTATTTTTTTCCACATATCATGGATTTAGTGAGGAAAAAAAATGCACGTCTAGAAAAATAGGCAATTTAAAGGATGTAAATCTTTTCTATTCATCTTGACCGTCCTAGTCATCATTTGGTATTAAGCGTATTGTCTAATGGGGTAGTAACTTTTAGAACACTGACGGCTTCTTCACAAATAATACGATATTTAGTAACAGTATAAATAAGGAATGAGCATCCCCGAAGTATAAAAGAACGTAAGCAAGCAATTTGGATATTGATAAAATACCTACCATCATGTCTTAGTTATCAGTTGCCTCCTGTTGGGTTAAGGCAAATACTCTGGCGGCCTTCTTGTTTTGTTCATTGTCCCGCTTTGGGGGAGGTTCATGGCAATTGGTAGCAATATGGTCATGCTTTCCACATCAATAGCAAACATTATTTCTGTACCAACACTTGTCTCTATGGGTCTTATTGCACTTAGGACATGGGGTAAGAACGTTATTCGGCTTGCTTAACCTTAACCACTTTTCAAAGTTAGCTCTCTTGTTTTGTTCATTCCTTTTATCTTCGTTCAGCCCATTCCATTTCTTTTTTCCTGTAGATTCAACACTTTCTTGAACTGTCTAATCAATTTCCAGTCGATTTTGAAATTGCTTGGGCTCGTTGTAGAACCTGAATATACGTGGTAAATTTGTACGATGCCGTGATTCCTCCAATTTCAGGGCGTAGTCCGAGTTCGAACCTTCTAGCTTTCTTTTGCTCAGTATCCACCAGATGAGTTGCATACTTAGAAAGTTGTTCGAATTTCCTCTCATAATCAACCAATGTCGTCCTTCCTTGCTTAAGTTGCAGGAATTCTGTCTCCTTACGATCTCTCAAGGCTTGTGGAAAATATTTTCCCATCACCTCATCTTTGAAACTTGCCTAAGTGAGGATGCGTTGTTGTGCCTCAGTCTTAGTGCGTGAAACGGACTCGCCCGCTGCATCGATTAGGATGAACTCCGTACATAAACCTTTTTGGGTATCAGTACATGAGAGGTGCTTGAAGATACGTTCTAAACACTTTATCCATTCCTCGGCTGCCAAAAGGTCAGCCACTCCGTTAAAGGTAGGGGGCTTGTAAGGACGAAACTGTTCCACGACTGAAATTATAAGTCCTAAGATCCACATTAATACTTAAAACCCCAAATTCTAGTTAATTGTGTACATTTAGGTAAATTTAACATAAATCGAATCATTTAGATTGATCATAGAATTATATTCTTTGATTTTCATCAATTAGAAGTTAGAATTAATAAATTAAGAATTAAGTAAATGTTTTCATGGGAATGATCATTCGAACTCATATGCCCATTATATTACTTGTTATGATATTGTACACTTGATATAGAAAGTAAGCAACAAGTTTTTGAAGCTGTTGTTGGGGACTATATTCATTAAATCTTAATTTATTTATTTTCTTTTATTTGATTAGTTTAAATTGTTTTTTCTTGAATCTAAAAATGTATTCCTTGTATGCTCCATTATCTTGAAATATTTGATTCGAAAATAGAATGTACCTTCAGATAAAGATTCAAGGAATCTAAACAAAAATAGAAATCTCATATGACAAAATAAATAATGAGACTACAAATTGCTCGAGAGCCAATGGGTAGCGTCACCACAAAAATAACAGTGGGAACAAGTTGAAATCGATGGAGACCAATCAATTTCACTGTTCTTGACTCTTGCAGCAACTCTCGTTCATTCTAGTATCATATATCCAGATCTTGGGCACAATAACTTCCAGATAAGTGATTATTTAATCAACATGACTGCCAACACCATCTAGTTCAAAACCTCATGAAACCCGAACACTCGTATCTCAAGATTTCTATGAAATTAGTAGAATTTCCAACTCAAAGGGATTAATGATGATACAATCAAGTTTCGGTTGCAGAATTAGAATGGTTAGATTCTGAGCCACATGACAGTATTATGACATAGGATAGCTTGTCAAGGAAATCTTGCATTAAAATCTACCCACCTACAAAAGTAGCAATAATTCAGCCAAAAATATTTTCATTCCAACAATTTGATAGAGAAAGCTACCATGAAGCTTTGAACAAATTTAAAGAGTTGAAAAGGAAGTTTTCAAATCACGTGATAAGCAAAGGTAATCAGGTGGAGTATTTTTATACGAGACTTTCACCTATGTCTAAATCTTAGGTAAATTTTTTAACAAACAAGTCTATAAACGTTGATTGCGTTCAATAATTACTGGACCGATCTAAGTGGATTGAAAATACACAGTCCATGTTATCATTATTGTTGACCTCAAAAAATGGTCGAACAGGATCTCTGTCCACCCCCTCCACGTGGACATCACCTGCACATCGAACACATCGTTAGGAGGTAAAGGCCGTCGGTCGAGAAAAAGGTTCGGCGACCGTTTGCGCTCCGACGGTCAAGTCAACTACCGGACGAAAAAAAATGAGAGCAAGAGAAGAGACGGGAGGGGAAATTTTTGATAGGGCTATACAATCATACCTTATAATGAAATGGATTCACATATATATAGAAAATGGAAATGGGCCAAGCACGCTAATGGACCTCGTCTAAGCCCAGCATCGTCTAAGCCCGATAGTAATATTTTATGGGTGTAACAATAGTCCCCCAAGTCTGAGTCGTACATTCATATGCGGGTCGGACTTCGAAATATAGGATGTCAGTAGTTAGGGTCTTACAGATTGCCCAAAAGATGCAAGTAACTCCGATAAGCGAGAACTTACGAATTGCCTCGAAAATATGCTTCGATCCTGAATAGACGAGGACTCACGAATTGCCTCGAGAATATAAACTGCTATGAACCGCCTCAAAAAATGTATGTACGCTCGCCTGAATAAGCGAGAGCTTACGAATTGCCTCGAAAATATTAACAGCTCGGAAAAGCGAGGACTTACGAACTACCTCAAAAGATGGATTTGCATATAATTTGTCGAAATTTCGACAACATCTCATCTATAATATGGACCAAACCAATCCTGTAATACAATATAATATATCCACTGCACATAGACCAAATAAATTTGGGGTCCATTTGCCCCCCATATCGCCTATGACAATGAAGTGAATAATGACATCAAATTTCTTCAAGATATAATGTGTAGAGAGCTTATCATGACATGCATAATTGCACAACTCAGTGTAATAGTAGTGCTATAGAGAAACAATATATTGATAATGTAAGTAACGTGACATATGTACTGGCAGCAGTGAAAATAGTGTCCGACATGCTAACAATGATGCGGCCTGCGTACTTGATAGCAATAATATAATGCATATGCCAGCGTAATAATGTAATAATACCAAGATACACCAGTATCACAACAGTCCCCCAAGTCTAAGTCAAATATTAATATGATGGGCGGATTGAGAATATAGGCCACTGTGATGAAGTTGATGTAGAGACGAGACTAAATATAAGCAACTGTGATAAGCTGATGCAGAGGCAATGATCTGAATCTGAGTAGCAGAGGTGGTGCTCTGATGTAAGTAGTAGAGGCGATACTGCTCTGGACAAAAGTAGCAGAGACGATGCTCTGAATCATAGTAGTAGAGGCGATGCTCTGAGTGTAAGTAGTAAAGGTAATGCTCTGAATCTGTAATAGCAGAGGCGGTTCTCTGATGTAAGTAGTAGAGGCGATGCTGCTCTGGACAGAAGTAGCAGATGCGATGCTCTGATAAAAGTAGCAGAGTCGATGATCCGCTTCACCAGAAGTGGCACCCGCACCTCTTCTAATGAAGTGGATGCTCTGGACAAAAGTAGTAGAGGCGATGCTCTGGACAAAAGTGGCAGATGCTATGATGCTCTGGACAAAAGTAGCAGAGGCGATGCTCTGAGTGTAAGTAGTAGAGGCAATACTCTGAATCTGTAATAGCAGACACAGTGCTCTGATGTAAGTAGTAGATGCGATGTTGCTCTGGACAGAAGTAGCAGAGTCGATGATCCGCTTCACCAGAAGTGGCACCCTCACCTCTTCTAACGAAGTGGATGCTCTAGACAAAAGTAGCAGAGGCGATGATCCGCTTCACCAGAAGTGGCACCCGCACCTCTCCTAATGAAGTGGACACCCTTGAGGTGGCCCCGCCCGTGGGGGCGTATGCACCTTTGCAAGGGCTTCATGTGTTTGATCTAGCCATGGAAAGAGTGTGTAAGAAGCGAGGAATAGACATCTCGGGAAGCCAGGAATAATCATCTGGGCGAAGCGGAGAATAAACCTCCCGCGAATAGTCAAACTATCGGAGTCTTACAAACTGCCTCGAAATGGCGAGGATTTACAGCTCGGCTTGAAGATAGTGAGAAGCGAGGAATAAACATCTCGTGAAGCCCATAATAATCATCTGGCGAAGCGGGGAATAAACCTCCCGCCAATAGTCAAACTATCAGAGTCTTACAAACTGGCCTCGAAATGATAAGGACTTACAGCTCGGCTCGAAGATAGTGAGAAACGAGGAATAAACATCTCGCGAAGCCAATAATAATCATTTGGCGATTTGTCTCTTCCTTTTTCAAGGAACGAGGACTCCAAAATATCACATCTTCCTTTATTCATGAAACAAAGATTGCCTGTTCATTTTTCAAAGAACGAGGATTTAGGATAATAGTCTCTTCCTTTTTCAAGGAACGAGGACTCTAAGATATCACCTCTTCCTCTATTCAAAGAACGAAGATTGTCTCTTCCTTTTTCAAGGAACGATTTAGGATAATGGTCTATTCCTTTTTCAAGGAATGAGGATTGCCTCTTCCTTTATTCAAGGAACAAGGTCTCAACCACGCAAAAGCATCTGGTGTGGTGGGGAATAAATATCCCACAAATAGCTCTCGAACTTTTGGAGTCTTATAAGCGGGCCTTGGATAGACGAGGTCTTACAGTTAGGCTCGACAATAGTGAGAGACGAAGAATAAACATCTCGCAAAGCCAGGAATAAACGTCTGACGATTAGTCTCTTCCTTTATTCAAGGAACGAAGACTAATATTATCGCCTCTTCCTTTTTCAAGAAATGAGGATTTAGGATAATTGCCTCAGCCTTTTTCAAGGAACGAGGCATTCGAAAAATATGTTGACTCCGATAAATAGGAATCCACGTGCTGGGGCTCGCCTTCAAAGATGAGAGGTCTTAAATGTTGCCTCGGACAATAGGGAATCATTTAAAATGATCAATATAGCCTTCGAGTAGGAGAGATCAGGGCGATGCATTTCGCAAATACATTATGTAGGCCAACCACTATTTCCAAGATATGGGGGCAAATATAGGATAATAACTCATTTATAGCAACTAAATTAAGTTCCATCACTTGATGTCAAACCACAAAATCAAATTTGATAATAAGCTAAAAACAATCAGATTTTAGCTGTAGAGGCCGGAAAAATAGCTCAAGACAATATGAAGATAACCGAAGCTAAAGTATCATTGTGAAATGAAAAGGTTTTCCAATGGTATTCACATCAATTAATTCCCAGCATACCAAATAAAACATGGGAGGTATAAAAGCAGCCAAGTATAATGAATAAATCATTAAATCCCCAAGTAGCTATAACATGTATACCAATTTTTCACCTTATAAGCCATAATCATGGAAGCAACATTAAATTACTGTGGTCCAATAGGAATATTTATGACCAATAAATTGGAGCATTGAGTGGGCCAAAAGCTTTAGACAAAATGAGATACTATTAATGCCCAAGAGAAATAAATTCTTGCCATCCCAATTTCTATAACATGAAATAGCATCCCTTTTTAGTTTGTAAATATGGAAGAAGGATTGCTGTAGCCTAAAAAATAAGCACATAAAGGGCCCAAGCATTTAAGGCCGACCGAGTAATGTGGCACAAGAAAAAATGATTTTGCTAGCCCAAAAAGGGTTTTTACCAAACAGAAATTGGCTGACCGGCCCAATATCTTGAGAAATTTTAGTTATAGAATGGGTTAGAAAAATTATAGTTTATTTTGTAAAATCTCGTTTACCCATGCAAACAAGACATTTTGTAAAAAAGTTGAAAAGATGGGCTATGTAGTTTGGAAGAGCACGGTACCTCCCAGCCAGGTCTCCATCAAAATTAATTGCTTTCTACCAATGGACAAAAGTCGGAACCGTGGACTGAATTTTTCCGGCGGGTTGCGGGCTGCCTCGACGGTGGTTGTCGGAGTGAACTTTAACCAAAGCTGGACAATGAACCGACAATTGCTGTAGCATTTTAAGGTGCCGAATTGAAGGTTGAAGTTACAACGGGAACCAACGTTCACGGAGGCTTCAGCAGTAGATGATACTGAAAAGAGCAGTAGATTTATCTCTTCTTGGTTATAATTCTTTTTCTTGAACCAAACTAATTCTTGGAGGAGCATGGAGCCTTGTTCACTTTCATTTTTTCATTTATGTGGATCCGGTTGAGCCGTTTTTCATCAAATGCTATACAACAGGGACTTTCATTTGGTGTTCTTTTCAATTTTTCCTGATTGTTGTTTCTTTGTTGTTGTCTGCTACTCCGATTTTTGCCAGAAAATTTCATTTAAAATCAGCTTCCTATAGCCATTTTCTTTGCTGGACTTCTTCTTTGTTAATTGCTGTTTTGTAATGCCGAAGCTCAAAATAAATGATGGCTTCTCTGTTGTGAATTTGGTGCCAGAAAGTGCTAGAGAAGTTCCATTTTCAGATTTGTTTGAAGTAGCTACTTTCATGGTGGGATTGAAACTAGCCATTTTTGTGATGAATCTTCTTAATCCGAGTTTCTTCCAACTCTTTTCCAGAAAGCTCCTTTCCTCAAGGAGATCTTCAATACCCGTTTCTCTTCTATTTTTTGGGAATATTCGGTTACTGTGTTATTTTTTGGTTGCTGAAATGCCCGAAAAGAATTTCATTTTCCAGTGGCTCTTCTCCTCCATTTTTGGTCAAGGAACTGCCATTTTACTATAGCTGTCTTTGCTTCTTCCACTAGAAAATCGACCGAAAAGAGTATATTTTCCGGTGGCCTTTTTGGTACGTGGTAAAACATGGTTAACGTACCATTTTCCACAGACGGCACCAATCTGTTGACCTCAAAAAATGGTCGAACAGGATCTCTGTCCGTCCCTTCCACGTGGACATCACCTACACATCGAACACACCGTTAGGAGGCAAAGGCCGTCGGTCGAGAAAAAGGTCCGACGACCGTTTGCGCTCCGACGGTCAAGTCAACTGCCGGACGAAAAAAAAATGAGGGCAAGAGAAGAGATGGGAGGGGGAATTTTGATAGGGCTATACAATCATACCTTATAATGAAATGGATTCACATATATATAGAAAATGGAAATGGGTCAATCAAAAAACGTTAAAAGGCCTTTAAATAGGCGTTACAAGAAACCCTAAAAATATAGAATAATAAAAAGTTCCAAAAATAGCGAAAATTCCAAACGGAAAATATGGAAATTACTTATTTGAAGGCCTAAACGAAGGAATTTGGCTAAAATCCCGAGATCTCGGGCTACGTCCTCGAGTACTTTTCGGGCCGTTTCCAATTAACCTGTCAAATTTCAGTCAATTCCGACACCGTCGCAACAAATGACAAAATTGCCCCTGGCGCGGTTTTTTTTTTGTTAATTTTCTGTCCAGTATTTTTTCAAATTCCAAAGCTAATTGTCCTATATCAGTCTCCTCCACCTGTGAAGAACTCGACCCCGAGTTATATTGCGGATAGAGTGGCACATCATCACGAAACTCATACAGATCAGCCACATTGAAAGTGCGAGAGATATTCATATCATCAGGCAAGTCGACTACATAGGCATTGTCGTTGATCTTCTTGACTACCTTGTATGGACCATATTTTCTCGCCTTCAACTTGTTATAGGAACCAACTGGAAACCTCTCCTTGCGCAAGAATATCATAACCTAATCACCTTCAACAAATAATTTCTTACGCCTCTTGACATCTGCAGCAACCTTATACTTCGCATTCTTCTCCTCCAACCGGGATTTGACTTCTGCCTGAATGTCCCGAACTTGCTTAGCCATGTTCTCAGCAGCCATACTTGCTCCAGGAACCTTGGGAAGTCTCGCTATGTCCAAGCCATGCTTAGGTGGCTGCAAATATATTAAAGCAAAAGGAGATTTACCGGTAGCAGTGTAAACTGCATTGTTATATACGAACTCTGCCTGGGCCAGCGCTATATCCCACTATTTTGGTTTGTCTCCACAGATACTCCGGATCAGATTTCCCAGCGTACGGTTCAAATTCTCAGTCTGACCATCAGTCTGCGGGTGTGCAGTGCTACTGAATTTGAGCGTAGTATACATTCGCCGCCACAAGGTAATCCAAAAATGGCTAAGGAACTTCGAATCCCTCTCAGAAGTGATAGACTGTGGCATTCCATGCAAACGAACCACCTCATGAAAGAATAGTTGAGCCACATGAGATGCATCAGAAGTCTTTCGACAAGGAATAAAATGCCCCATCTTGGAGAACCTGTCAACCACCACAAATACAGAATCAACTCCACGCTGAGTTCGTGGAAGCCCCAAAACAAAGTTCATCGACAAATCCTCCCATACGCCATTCGGTACGGTAGAGGCATGTATAGACCAGTATTTTGTGCATACCCCTTAGAAGTCTAACACATAAAACACTTGCGAACAAAATTACCCACATCGCGTTTCAACTGAGGCCAGTAATATCGCTCGCCTACTCCACTGATAGTCTTGTCACGCCCTAGGTGGCCACTCAAACCTCCACCATGAAATTCCCGAATCAATTTTTCCCTCGAAGAGCTCCGAGGGACACACAGCTAATTACCATGAAACAGGTAGCCATCAACAATATGAAACTCCCTATCTATTTGCTTTCGGACACATTTCTCCCATACCTTGGTGAAGTCTTCATCATCAATATACAATTCTTTCAGAAACTCGAACCCAACAATCTCTTGTTGCATAGTTACCAGTAAACTTGCGCGTCGACTCAATGCATCGACCACTTTATTCAGAACCCCGGATTTATGCTTCAGAACGAAAGGAAATTTATGCAAGTAGGTTGACCATCGAGCATGCATATTACTTAAACTCCTTTGACTATTTAGGTATTTCAAAGCCTGGTGATCAGTATATAATATGAATTCCTGCTAAATCAAATAATGCTCCCAATGTTTTAGAGCACGAACAATGGCATAAAATTCCTGATTGTAGGTGTTCCACTTTCGCCACGCATCACTGAGTTTTTCACTGAAGAATGCCACTAGTTTTTTTTCTTGGGAAAGAACTGCTCCAACCCCAAGTCCGCTAGCATCACATTCTACCTCAAATAATTTCTCAAAGCTGGGCAAGGCAAGGAAATGAGTAGTGCACAACTTTTCTTTGATCACTACAAAAGTCGTGTCAGCTGCTTCACCCCAATTGAATTTTCCTTTCTTCAGATACTGAGTTATAGGTGCTACAATGCTGCTGAAATCTCTAATAAATCGACAATAAAACGTCGCCAACCCATGGAAACTCCTCACCTCTCCTACTGTCTTTGGTGTAGGCCACTTACGAATGACTTTCACTTTCTCTTCATCAACCAATATTCCCTCCGAACTGACTACATAACCCAAGAATAACAATTTTTGTGTCAGCCAACTGCACTTCTTAAAGTTAATAAATAGTTTGTTCTCGGACAACACCTCAAACACAGCTCGAAGATGCTCCATATGCTCACTCTCACTCCGGCTATAAATCAATATGTCGTCAAAATAAACAACTACATACTTTCTAATGAAAGGTCGTAGTACCTGATTCATAAGCCGCATAAATGTACTCGGTGCGTTTGATAGCCCAAAAGGCATCACCAACCACTCATAGAGTCATTCCTTCGCCCGTTTTCCATTCATCTCCCCGGTTTTACCCGAATCTGATGGTAGCCACTTCGCATATCAATTTTCGAAAACAACTTCGATCCCTCCAACATATCCAGCATGTCATCCAATCGTGGAATTGGAAAGCTATACCTGACTGTTATCTTATTTATGGCACGACTATCAACACACATCCTCCAACTCCCATCTTTCTTTGGCACCAGTAAAGCGGGAACAGGGCATGGACTCACGCTCTCTCGAATAAACCCTTTTTTTAATAACTCCTTCACCTTTTCCAGCAAAATCTGATTTTCCTTGGGACTCATCCGATAATGTGGCAAATTTGGTAAACTTGCTCCTGGAACCAAATCAATATGGTGTTGAATGTCTCTTAATGGCGGAAGGTCATTTGGCAAGTCATCGAAAACCAGCTCAATAAATTCGGACAAAAGAGACTGCACATTTTCAGGTACCACATCCATCTGTCCCTCTTTTTCCTCTATCACTAGAGCCTGCACAACCACAACACGAACCTCATGTGCTTCCTTAACCTCCAACTCCAAATCTGTTAGGGACGTAACTAAGGAGAGTAACGATTGCCCTCCTGCTGTAGCCTTAGTTGAGACACCAACTGAACTCCGCTTTGAAACCATTGCGATTTTTTTATCTTCCCAGTTGAAAACATACACATTATCTCGCCCCCTATAGGTCACATCCACATCAAACTGTCATGGACGCCCCATCAACACATGACTAGCATCCATGTCGACTACATCACAAACCACCTCATCTCGGTAATGTTGCCCAATTGAAATAGGAACTTTGCACACTTCGTCACGTTCACCTTAGGCCCTTTCTGAATCCACCCAATCACATAAGGCTTCGGATGTTTTTCAACCCGCAACTTTAGATGCTCCACCAGCCTTTTGGACACAAAATTCTCACAACTACCAGTATCAACAATCAAATCGCAGACCTTACCTTGCACACTGCAACAAGCTTTAAAAATGTTATTTCTCTGCGATGAGTCCTCCACCTTTGTTGAGCACATGACACGCTGAACTACACAGTTTACAAGTTCTCCCTGCTCTTCTGCAATTTTTGCCCCATCCAATAGTTCCTCCCATTCAACCCCTTTTTCCATATATTGTTCATCTTCATCATCCTCTCCAGCACCCACGAAATTCATTGACCTCCTGGCTGGGCATTCATTCGAGCGATAGCCTGGTTGGCCACATCTATAACATTTAAACCACCTGGTTTAGCATACGGGTTTGACGCTCGCGGGGCTTCCTTTGCAACTGTTGCTGGGCGAGTCCCAGCTTGGTTATTATTGGAGACACCACTTCTTTAAACATGATCTGTAGCAGGTTTAGACTAAGCCTGGCCATCAACTGGTGTGAACCTACCTCTGTTCGCCGTTGTATAAGATGACTCACCCATGTCTTTCTTGTAATTTGAAAAATGACCAGACGTTTTCTCCATCAGTTCTGCTTTCAGTGCCATGTTATGCGCTTCATCTACTGTCCACACCACTTGTAGACCGATCTTATCTCGAATAGATGGTTTCAATCCTCCCAAATACCTAGAAACCTGTTGTGCCTCGGTTTCGCTTAGATTGTTATAGACAAAAAGCCTGGACAACTCCTCAGTATAATCTGTAACAGACTTATTTCCTTGCACGCAATTCTGGAAACTTTGAAATATAAATTGCTCATAATCAGGTGGCAAGAACCTGTTCATCATAAGTTGTTTCATCCGCCTCCAAGATCGGACAGGAGCTTTGCCTTGGCGCCGCCTATCCATCTGTAATCGTTCCCACCAAACAGCAGCCCCACTTCTCAATTTATATGAAACCAGTTTGACTTGACATCCCTCCGCGACCTCAGTAAAATCGAAGAACCTCTCGACCTCTGAGATCCAATCTCTTCAGACTCTTCATTGCTGATATCATCATACTGCATATTTCTCGCTGCTCTAGGGTAACGCCCACCCCCATGACGGTCAAGGGCGATTCCCTCGACAGGAGCAGGGGGATTGACAGGAGGGGGATTAGGTTGTCACTCCAACGGACGTTGAACCATAGTCTCTAACCTTTCCATCACCTGCTACTGTTCCTCAATTGATGCCCACATATCTGCATCTGTATCCCTGCGACCAACGTCGCGAGGATGATTTCTTCCGACTTCGTTGTTGTTGGTCATTGAACAGGGCAAATCCAAGCTCTGATACCACTTGACGCAGAACGGAAGTAAAAGATTTACCAACGTAAATCTTGAAAAAAGAAAACTGAAATTATCTAAGAACGAAACTTTTATTTCAATCAATGAATGTTCAGAAAACATTAAAAGGCCTTTAAATAGGTATTACAAAAAACCCTAAAAACATATAATAATAAAATGTTCCAAAAATAGCAAAAATTCCAAACGGAAAATATGAAAATTACTTATTTGAAGACCTAAACAAATGAATTTGGCTAAAATCCCGAGATCTCGGGCTTCGTCTCGAGTCCAACTTTTCGGGTCGTTTCCAATCAACCTGTCAAATTTCAACCCATTCCGACACCGTCGCGACAAATGACAAAATTGCCCCTGACGCGATCTTTTTTTGTCAATTTTCTGTCCAGTACTTCTTCAAACTCCAAAGTTAATTGTCCTATATCAGTAGGTCATCCGTAACCATATCATAGCCTTATGGACCAAGTAAAATAAATAGTTTCCAAGACCATGATTTAGGATTTACAAGTCTATCAGTATTAGCTCATTTTTAGTTGTTCCAATATCAATTAGAAATTCAAACAAAAAATTACCCGTTCAGCCCACAATTACAAGGCAAATACAGAGAAGAAAAGCATCAGTTAACAGCTCCTGATTCAATTAAGAAAGTTTGAATTCAACTACAAATAGATCGAACTCAACAAGGTGGGTAAAAGATAACACTATTATATTGTAACATACATACTAATTTTATTACTGAAACAACCAGCAGAAGAAAAATCCAAACATACAAGCAATTCCTAAACCACTTCCCATGCATATGGGCAAGGAGGCAGTAGCTTCATTACAGTTACAGAATATGCACGGCACACACTATTATTATGCTCTACGAAGCATGATTCTACAGACCTCGACCACGTCCCCTACTAACATAGCCATATCCCCCATAACCCCTTCCACGATAAGAGCCTCGAAAACGACCTCCACGACCAGGTCCCCGACCTCCTCGGCCTCCTCCATACCTAGAAAACTCTCCAAAAGTCTGCATTCACAACATATAATTAGCTAAAGGCAAAAACTAGAATCTGAAGAGATCAACCAATACAATAATGGAAGTACCTCTGTATCTAGCTTCATCTGCTCTGAATACCTAGTTCTTCCATGATTTGGGTCATTGTCCAGTGCATTACAAGAAAGGGAATCGAAAAAGTCGTCCTTATTATAAACAGGCTGCAGAGGATAGAAGTATATTTGACAGTTGGTATATAATAGAGACCTGTATCAAGTGAACATGTAGGTCTCAACATAGACAAATGAAAGAATCACCGACCTCAATCTTTGGCAATTCAGCATCATCTTCATCTTGTAAATCATCTTCGTCACTGAAGTTTCCATTCTCATCCTTCGATTGAGATTTGTTACATTTTCCCAGATGACCCCAGACCTCATCCTT